>JAAGKR010004892.1:22277-56198 GCA_011419295.1 Clarias macrocephalus | reverse complement strand
TCTGCTTGTTGCCTGTCCTTAGCAGTGGTTTCCTAGCAGATATTCTACCATGAAGGCCTGATTCACACAGTCTCCTCTTAACAGTTGTTCTAGAGACGTGTCTGCTGCTAGAACTCTGTGTGGCATTGACCTGCTCTCTGATCTGAGCTGCTGTTAACCTGCGATTTCTGAGGCTGGTGACTCGGATGAACTTATCCTCCGCAGCAGAGGTGACTCTTGGTCTTCCTTTCCTGGGGCGGGCCGCATGTGAGCCAGTTTCTTTGTAGCGCTTGATGGTTTTTGTGACTGCACTTGGGGACACTTTCAAAGTTTTCCCAATTTTTCGGACTGACTGACCTTCATTTCTTAAAGTAATGATGGCCACTCGTTTTTCTTTACTTAGCTGCTTTTTTTTTGCCATAATACAAATTCAACCTCTTTGAATGAGAAGGTGTGTCCAAACTTTTGGTCTGTACTGTACCTATACCAATATAACAAAAAAACAATTATTCCTGTGTTTGTGGTTTGGACTAAGATGTAAAAGATTCTGGATTATTTCTGGATTATTTCCTGTCTTTCTGCAGTTAATTGGATGATGAGCTCGAGCAGTAACTGTAATGACTTTAATAACAGAACAATGGTTAAATGATAAGCTGACAGTTGTGACACTTCTGTAGAAAAGTTACTGTATAAAGCACATTTATTAATTTCGTTAAAGTCACTTCTTAATAGAATGTTTGTGTGTGCGTGTGTGACAGTTTTCTCCTTAAAATAGTCCAGTACAAACAGGAAGTGAGCTGTTGAAAAAATAAACTGTATCAGAGATTTGACCTTGCTGTCACCTTCACTCCATAAGAGCGACACACAGCAGTTCAGGGTTGGTGTTTCAGACGCAGAGAGAAGGAATTTATTTCCTTTCTGTGTATATAGCACACACCCAGACCCCTACACACACACGCACACCCACAGCCATCCACACACACACACACACACACACACACACACACACACACGCACACACGCACACACACACACATTAAAGCTGTATTTCTTTAATTAAAAGTTTAAATACAATGCATGTTCTCAGGACATACTGCAGACACTGCTGAGTCATGCTGCTGTTGCATCAATGTCTTCACTTTTATGGGCATGTCTCTGTGGGATGTGCGTGCCACAACATGTGTCTCCACTTGATGTGTACGTGCCCCAGTGCTTAAACTTTTGTGTCCCTTTTGTGGCTATAACACGTGTGTGTGTGTGTGTGTGTGTGTGTGTGTGTGTGTGTGTGTGTGTGTGTGTGTGTGTGTGTGTGTGTGTGTGTGTGTGTGTGTGTGTGTGGGTGGGTGTGTGTGTGAAATAAAATACTACATTACCTCCACACCTTATGATCACTAAATCGTATGAAATAATGCTCAATTATTAATAAAAAAAATAATAAATTTGAAATGAATTGCTATATATACTTACCTAATTTTTTGTTTGTTTAATAATAAAATGTTTTTTTCACTTCACAGAAACTTTGGTAAATGCTTCAGTCTCAGAGTGCAATACAATGAATAATTTTTTTGGGACTCAGATTAATTGGCCTCATTTTCTTTGAAGAGCATACTGTACTGTATATCAGAAAATCTTTTCGATGAAGACACCCTGTACACCCCCGTACACATTTATATTACATAGAGGATGTTGAGGTAAAACATCCTGAGGCTAATAAAAGTGTGAAAATTGTAGGTCCTGTGTACCTTCACTCTGTCATCCTCCTGTCTGGGCCTGCTGTAAGTATGTGTGTGTGTATGTGTGAGAGTGTGAGTTTTGTGTTTTGGCCCTGTCATCCTGCACAAGGTTGCAAACATTGTCATACAACATTGTGACAAAATTCAAGAGCCGACACCTCTTGTTTGCGTTAACATTCCTGCACACTTTACCCTCTGTCTTGTGGGAACCAATCTGTATTTGCTCCTATTCTATCCTTTCATATTTTTCTAAGTTGCCAGACACAATAAATATAGCTTTGCCTTATCACAACTGATCAAGATGGCCAAAATATTCTCTGTTCAGAAGACATTGCAGTTGATTTGGAAGAGAAAGATGCTTTTTATAATGATGTAGAGGAAAAGGTTTCAGAATGTGAGGATCACATTTGTGAAATTTCAGAGTCTGACAGTGACTTTGAAGAAAAGGTGGAGACTGAATCACAGCTAGTTCCAAAACGAAGGTAAGACGCAGAGCCAGCACATCAGCAGCCAGCTCCAGGACCAGAACAAGCCCATCAGCAGATGGCAAGAGAGCTTTTGATCTTTCCGTTGCAGATTCTGAAAATTGTTCTACATTGCACTAATTTAGAATTTAAAATAGCATTTTTAAAAAAAAAAGTTTTTGGAATGAGGGGAAAGGAGATGAACCAAACCCATTCACATGCCCACTTTGGGGCTCTCATCCTTGCTGGAGTTTTCAGGTCCAAAGGGGAATCCACAGAATCTCAGTAGAATGACAGAGACTCTGGCAGAGAACATTTCCATGGAACAATGTCCCCGGAAAACTGCTACATAATTTCCAGGATTATCCATTTTGACAAACGAGATGACGGACTAGATTCACCAGACACAAACTTTTGTAAACACTTCAGTCTCAGAGTGCAATACAATTAATTATTTTTTCGGACTCAGACTAATTGGCCTTGGCTCATTTTCTTTGACGAGCATACTGCATATCAGAAAACATTTTCAATGAAGACACCCTGTACACCCCCATACACATTTATATTACATAAATGTAAACCCTCTGGTAAGGCATCCCTGTGAAATTTGTGAAAATTTGTAATTACTTATTTATATTATGTGTAATATAAATAATATTATTCATAATTAATAAATGTTATTTACATTGTTATTCACATTATTTCAATTGTTTTATATTATGCAAATTGTGTACTGTTTAACTTATTCAAATTATGCACATTGTTCATTTAAAATTATTATGCAACTTATGTATGTTGTTTGTTTCCATTATGCAAATTATGGGATTAGTTTTTTTCCATTATATCAATTATGCTTGTTGGTTTACATCATGTCCGAGTTGGATTCCAAAATCTACAGCCACGACAGCTTACTGATACAAGATTTTGTGTGTTTGTTACAGTACAACTCTGAAATATACAACTTTTACCGTTTACAGACACAAATCTCATTTTTACAGCTCCTCTGTTACACGTCCACAAATGTTACGTTACACTACTAAATACACCACAAAAATACGTCATCAAGGCCACATCCACAGGCATTACTATCTGAGGGAAGAGGAATCGATTTGGCCACCGTTTTAAACCATCAGCGCCAAAATGGCAGATCAGCATCCGAGCGCTCTCTCATCACCTCAGGTAATTTTTTTTTTTTTTTTACAGATTCGTACATGTTTAAGAGAAGTACAATTACAGAGATGTTTTAACTGTAGTAGGTAAGATTTTAGGAGTTTTAAATGGTGGCGGGGCGCATGCGCCGAATCTATTCCTCTTCCCTCGGATAGTAACCAATCACTCGGATAGTGATTTTATTCCATAACTTGGATACTAAATAATTGTGATCATTGGATTTAAACTTTTAAATCTTTCACAGTTTCACAGTTTTATTAAAGTCCCGTAAGAAACAGTGTTAGCGTTAGCGAGGTGTGTGAACCCAGTGTTAATGCTAACATACAAACCCCTAGGTATCTGGAGACGTACAAGCCGAGCACTTAGTGAAAACAAGGACCATTATTAATAAATGTATTAAATTAATTTATTAATGACTATGATTAATTGAACCCTAAATGCGTAAATTATATTATGTTCTCATACAGCTGGTGTTCATGATGACATCACTGTTCAGGATCATTAATATCTATAAAAACACGCGCTACACACAGACACACACCAGTACCTGTGTGTTCTGGTAAATGTTAGTTAGCATGTGTATTAAAGTGTGATAGTGTGTGTGTGTGTGTGTGTGTGTGTGTGTGTGTGTGTGTGTGTGTGTGTGTGTGTGTGGGTGGGTGGTGTTTAGGAATCTTTCTCCGGCTTTCCTCCATCAGCACACTGGGGGGATTTCTTAACCTGAGCTCTCAGGTGTCTTTCATTCAAGTACAGGGATAGTAGAATTGTTTTGCTCTCCATTGTAACTGATCCCACTCATAACCACCTGCTATTGTGTATGTGTGTGTGTTTCTCACCAGGTAAGCGATGAGGGAGAGCAGTACACTGTTCAGAGCTGTCACATATCACAAAGTACAGATTAATTGCACACACCATCAGGATGGTGAGACCACCTCTGATCTTTTCGAAACCTGCACAAGCACACACACAATTTCATTATCAGAACGCTGCAGTGTCTGTAGTACATAAGAAAGACAGGTAGAGGGCACTGTCTCATTGTCTGTTACTCAAACCATAAACATTTCCACTCTGATAATATGTAATAGTTTGGAGACTAGTTTTGTAACACACCAACAAATGGTAATACAAGGTCATACATGCGGGCCGAACCATATTACCACGAAACAGTCCAGGCAATAATAGTTGGACTGCGAGATGTTGTAATGCGCCCCAGTGCAGGGCTTCAGAGGGGAACTATGGCATACAGCCAACTTTACGGCTCTCAGTGTATGTGTAGAAAGTAATGCCATGCCAAAAGTAAGAATAGGAAGCTTTATAAATAACTTTTATGTCCTAGACTAGAGGTAGGACTATTTTCAGTCCTAAATGAAATTTGAGGCGTGATTCCTACAAGTGATTCTGAGATGCTTAGTAAATACGGGCTCAGATCTTCTGTCTTGTCAGGTTTAAGCAGAAGGAAGTTAATTAACATCCAGTCTGAGCTTTTCTGAAAAGTACAACTGTGTGTCATCAGCATAACAGTAAAAACTAATACCATGCTTACGAATTGTGTTGCCCAGGGGAAGCATGCAAAGGCAGAATAGTCACCATATAAACAAACACTTAACTACAATCTGATAACGATCAGTCAAATGGCATCTGAACGTACTACATTTTCCAATCTGTGAAGGAGAATACTATGATCAATGGGGTCAAAAGCTGTACTACAGTCAAGTAACACAAGCAAAGAGACACAACCCTGATCAGAGGCCAATAGGTCATTTCTTCTTTAACAAGTGTCGTCTGTGTGCTTAGAGAATGAGGCCTAAATCCTGACTGATACAGTTTGTGTATACTATTTCTAAATAGATATCAAAATGCTATTGCTCTACTATCTTTTCTCAGATCTTAGAGATAAAGTGGAGGTTTGATATCGGCCTGTAATTGGACAGCTAACAGAGGTTGAGGTCAGGTTTCTTAAATCGGTTTAATAACTGCTAAGTTAAATGATTTTGGAACATACCCACTGCTAATTGACAAATTAATCATTTTCAACAGGAGTTCTGTTATTGCTTGTACTATCTCCTTAAGAAATAGGATCTAATACACTGGTTGATGATTTTGCAGAAAAAAATTGATAATTAGTCCATTCTCTTCGAGGAGAGTAAAGTATTCTAGGTTAATAAAGTATTCTGTAACAGCTTTCACTCTTCTGAAAAGGCTTTCCACAATCTTGTTTATGGGAATTTTTGACATTGTTGTAGGATGAGAAGTCCTGGCTCGCAGTCTCCACTCTAATTCATCCCAAAGGTGCTCTATCGGGTTGAGGTCAGGACTCTGCGCAGTCCAGTAAAGTTCTTCCACACCATGGATCAACTCGCTCAAATGCAAATCCAAATTTAATTAATATAATAATCTGTATAATTATTACTAGAATGATTTAGTAACTGTGCTGATCGGTGTGTTTACACACTTTTACTGAACAACAGCGAGTGTGTTGCACAAAAACACAGTGTCTTGACGGGACTCGATCCTCTTTACCCGGCCTGGTGTTCTATGCTCTCTCTATACGAGCATGCCTCGCTCATATAGTCAACATCCGTGTGCGCATGCAAGTATAATTGAATGTTATAAAATGTCCTTAAACCTGAACTGCTCAATTGTGTAATGAGATAAAGTGGCTCTGGCTAAAGGATAAATCCAGAGGGGTGTGAGGGAGGCAGGTCTGAACACGAGTGTACGATTATAGAGTTTTATTAAAAGGACAAACAGAAAACAAACAAAGAGGTGAATCAAGGTCAGGGTAGAGAAGAGCTTTAGGTGATCAGTAAACAGTGTGAGCCGGGGCACGTTAGGGTAGGAGGAGCAGAACAGAGGATCAGTAATGAAAAGTAAGGACTGGTTAAGCAAAAGGTAAGATCATTATTAATAATGTGCATTAATCAGACAATGCTTTCCGTTATAGAAAATAAAACGTGGGAGAAATTAAACATCAAACAGGACAAACAATGTGTTTTATAATCAGTTTAATTATAAATCACTCTCACAGTGTCTGTGCAGCTCATTTGCATATTGTGTCATACAAATGTTTAAAAATAACAACAAACACTAAAAAAATATTCTCAACAATACACATCTCGTCTCCTGAATCTTTTTTCTGTTGTTATAAAAGGCAAAGAGTAAAAAAAGAAAAATTTTAAATTATGAAACGTTTCTCACGTGGAATAAAGCTAATACTTTATATATAAATTATTCATATATAAATATAAAAAATGCATATTATTTAGAATGGGAATCCTCAGAGCTCAGATGTGACGAAACCTCTAAGTGTCTCAAGCACCCGGAATGTAACGCAAAAGCAAATGACATCCGACTGTAATTAATATAATAATTAAAAAATAATAGATTCATTTAGTAACTGTGCTGATTGGTGTGTTTACACACTTTTACAGAACGACAGCAAGTGTGTTACACAAAAAAACAGTGTTTAGACGGGACGAGACTCTTTACTTTTCCTCCTGTTCCTCAGCCAGAAGGTGTAGGTTAATTCTCTAGATAAGCAGGTCTGACAATTATGCAGCTTTTATTATTACCTTATCGTTTCCATAGTAACGGCTCATTCACAGGGTCATGTACAGTACATGCTGCACTGATCACAAAACATCTGTAAACGTGTTTAGTGTAACACCAGTGTAAGGAGTCTCCAGTGTGAGCGCTGTGTAACAGTCAGATGGAAAGTTTATGCCTTCCTCAGGAATGTGATGGAATGCGCTGTGACGTTTTTCACATATTAACAGAGAGAGAGAGAATAAATCAAGGCATGTGAGGGAGCGAGTGTGTATAGCTGCTGTAACGTATGTGAGAACAGGAACTCGCTCATCACTCAGACACACAAAGCTGCAAATGGATAAAAGGGCAATGTGTCGTTTATTAACAAGTGTTGGAGTTGGTCCAGGACGAGTAAAACCTCTCCGAGTCTTCCTCTAACTCTCTAACAGAGTGTGGTGTTCATAAAACATGTAGAACTGCTCTCCTGTAAGTGTTTTTTAATAAAGTTTTAAAAAGAATCCTCTAGTCTTTTATAGACTTTAGTTCAGAGCTCCACGTTTAATACGTTCCTGTTCACTGTTAAATAAATAACAGCTGTGCTCATCTCTCAGCGCTCACGTCTCACAAGTGGATGGGGCACAGGGGTTAATCATAATAAATTATTAATAATGCCCAGTTTTTCAGGGTTTGTACACACTGTGCTCCTACTGGTTGTATGTAAACACATTAATTAACTGTAACAGAATATACAGGAAGTTTAGCTGCAAATGCTAACATGCTAAACATTACACGACTTGTAGCAGAGGACAAAACTTCTCTAACTCAAGCTGTTCACCTTACTCAGTATAACAACAATATTAATAATAATTACTATAATAAGAATAATAAGAATAAAACCAAATAAGTGTTTGTTATCGATCCAGGTCTGTGTCCAGATTGTTCAGCAGGTACGTGTCCATGTGGCTCTGCACAACCTGAACATCAAAACACACAACAACGTTACACAACAGAAAGTCAACACCATTATTACACAGCCTTACACATGTCTATTTATTTATTTATTTATTTATTTATTTATTCATTAATTTTCACAAACTTTAGGAACACTGTGATGATGTTATTATGAGTGTTGCAGCAGCAGACCAATCAGGAGCCTCAACTCCTAACACATTCTAACAAAAAGTTAAGCTTTTTAACTCGGTGCTCGTGTGTTGCTTACATGATTAACTTGTCATGATGTGCAAAGTAATTTATGTTTATTTACAGATTTTTTTTTATTGTTCACGTTATGTAAATTTTTTAGATTGTGTAGTTTCATATTATTTACATTCTACCCTTTATTTTACGATTTGCAGGATAAATTGTTTACCATATTTACATTGTTTTTGCTGTTTATGTAAGTTGTTTACAATTGTTTACATTATGTATGTAGTTATTTACATTATTTCAATTGTTCACATGATTGAACATATGCACATTTATTTATATTATGTAAATTATGGACATAGTTTCTTTACATTATGTAAATTATGCTTGTTGTTAGTTTACATTATGTTTGTGTATATTATGTACATTGTTGACATAACTAACTTTGTTACTTGTTTACATTAATTAGGCAGTTTCCATGTAGAATGTTTATATAATATAATATAATATAATATAATATAATATAATATAATATGTAGACAATGCTCTCTTTATTGGTGCTGTGTGTGTGTGTGTGTGTGTGTGTGTGTGTGTGTGTGTGTGTGTGTGTGTGTGTTGAAACTGAACTGATCTCCTTAAGTTAAAAGTCCTTCACAGGGAGTTACTGTATAATTTAAATACAGAATAAGATACTGAATAAATGAGTGATGATGACGATGGTGATGATTATGGTTATGATGTTGGCGACGATGATGATGATGATCATGAAGGTGATGAAGCTGATGAAGATGATGGTGATTGTGATGAAGGTAATGATGAGGATGATGTGATGTTTTTTTTTACTTCAGCATTTTAAACTGCACCTCCTCAGTTCTATCCTCACACTCTTTAGCCTCAGCCTCCTGTGCAGGACTTTTACTTCAGACTCCACCAGACTGAAAGTAAAGCTGAAGGTAAACGTTCAGCAGCACTTACTGTGTGAGCTTCCTGAGCTACAGCCGCAGCAGCTTGCAACAAAACCCAAGATTTAACACAACCATTAGCTTCATTATAGCTCACGCAGTCTCCACACACTCCACATCAGCTTAGCACGTTGCCTAAATGTTTACTGTTCTATTTATTAGTGTGTGAAAGTTTTTATTTAATAATGTTCTGAACAAACACAAACTGCACAAAACTGCACTAACATCAGGCATATATAACTATAACTATATATAACTGTGTTGAGCTACACAAACTGAGAGTGTTTATTAGAGATATTGCCTGTTTTGATTTATCTGAGTACTTAAGGAGTTACAGGTACAAACTTTTACTTTGAATTTTATTATATTTTCCTGCAGAGACACAGCAGACAGGGACAGTGTGGAGTTTAATCCAGAGCCTACAGTACACAGACCTATACACACCCCTGAGTTACCTTCAGCAACAGTCCAGTCTAACACACATCAGGTGTTTAAGCTGTTAATTTTTATATATCTCACACACACACACACAGGATTGTTTACATCAGATAAAAATCTTTTTAAAATAAAAGTAATAAATAAAACAAATGAACAGAATTCACATATATGAAGAGCTTAACTTGTTATTGAGGAAAAGAAAATGTACAGAAATGCATTCTGGGGATAATCCTCTAACAAATGTCACTCGAGAGAGAAATAAAAGAAGAACAGATCAGTGCTTAAAATGGAGGAAAAGTACACTAAGACCAAGGGCACTAAGAACAAGGGGAAGCCGACCAAGCGGAAGTTGCATGTTGTTAAACTGCACAGCGGCCCTAGCGTCACAGCATTCCCTCATTGTTAAGTACATATTTATATTACATTAATAATTCATTACTCTTCAGTTGTGAAGTGAAACTAACACATATCATCCTGTCCAAGGTCCATTGATCAGATTATTATACTAAAGTTTATTTAAAAAATTTTTTTATTCTAATAAAAAACTATAATAATAAATCCTTCAGTATAAGCAGGTGTTCGACTACGCTAACCTGAGTTGTACGCTAAGTTGTTTGTGCTGTCACAAACAACAACTCAAACGTTAGCATTAGATGTGACGCATACAAACTTGTTATTACACAGAAATAACGACAAACCTGACCTTTAAAATTCATCAACGCTACCTTTAATAAATCACACAGCAGTACTCTACTGCTAATTAGTGGGTTAGCATAAAGACAGGAAACCAGCTCAGGGTGTGTATATGTGTGTATAGATCAGATGCATGGCATCTGATTTCTTGAATCATTCAGTAGATTTAAACTCCTTAAAGTTTCACAGTTTTATTCAAGTCCCATGAGGAACAGTGTTAGCGTTAGCACGGTGCGCAAACACACAGACACACACACACACCCTGATCGATCTGGAGACTTGCTAGCCAATCGCTTAACGAGAACGAGCCGAGTGCTTAACGAGAACAAGCCGAGTGCTTAACGAGAACGAGCAGTGTTATTAACAAACGATTTATTAACGACCATCATTAATTAAACTCTTATTGCGTAAATTTCATTATGTTCTCATAAAGCTGGTGCTCATGATGACATCAGTGTTCAGGATCATTAATATCTATAAAACAATGCACTAAACACACACCCACCCACACCAGTCCCTGTGTGTTTACTCTTATAGGAATGTTCTGGTAAATGTTGGTTAATGTATGTTTTGGGGTGGGATAGTGTGTGCGTGCTCGTGTGTGTGTGTGTGCGTGCGTGCGTTAGGGGGCGGGAGGTGGATGGGTGTTAGTGTGGGTGTGTTGTTTAGGAGTCATATTCCGGCTGTTCCTCTATAAGCACACTGGGTGGATTTCTTACCCTGCCACACATGCCCAGACAGGACACACCCAGAGCGATCAGACAGTGCCACGCCTACAGGGGAAAAACACACACACACACACACACACACACACACACACACACACACACACACACACACACTCTCAGACTCAGACTGCTTTACTCAAATAGAACTAAACACAAGAACATAAAGAGGAAATAAACACATACACACAGAGTACTATAGGTCTGCACACTGATAATGAGTCTGATGACACTGATAGTGAAAAGCATGGATCAGCCACCTGTTCGAGCTGTTCTTTGATCTGATTGGTCAGAAGGATTTTTAGCATTAATGTTTGGTAGTTCAGTGCAGGGATGGATTTATAGATCTGGCCCTTATTTACTCAGGACCGATTTCCTACTCTGAGATGCTAAGTAGCCAAACATTCTCAGTATGTCACAATTTTGGTCCTACTTTTACAAGTAGAAGTAAGTGCTTTTTCTCAATATTCTTAATATAGGAAATCGCTCACTCCTATCTCCACCAAAATGTAAAAGAGCTCCGGAGGTGTCATATCTGGTTAGGAGTAGGAAGGAGATGGCATTCAGGCAGAAATGTGTGCAGAGGAGAGACACTGATACTGTACGGTTTTTGGTTACAGTGAAGATACAGCTTTGAAACAGTGACACATCCGAAAGTCTCATAATTAATAAATCACACTTGTGTGCTCTTACAGCACCACAGATCATGCGCACATTCATACATTGCCCACCATGCAACGTGAAATCAACAAAAAAACAAGCTGCATTATTTTTTTGCATTCAGTTTTGCTTTCCTTTCGAAACCATTTTGAACAGTCATACATAGCTCTATTATAGAGGCTTGAAACAGTTGTGATTGGAACAGCCTGACCAGAATAACGTCATGCAGCCAAGTCACACATATGTAAGTTTTGTCTATGTGTATAAAGTTTTCACACAACTGGCATGATTTTACCATTTCGCTTTTCCACCATTTAAAACTACAAACACCTGCCAAAACTACAACATCACTATAATGTGCAGCCTAACATGACAGTATACAAAATGTTCCTTAAATAACCAGTTACACCTAATGTTTGTTTATTTTTTGGATTTTTCCCCGATTTTCTCCCTAATTTAGTCGTGTCCAATTCCTCCCGTCATTAGGGGGCTCCCACATTAAGGCTACTACTACCACTCAGCCGGGAGGGCGAAAGACTATCACGTGTTTCCTCCGAATCACGTGACGCCAGCCGACCGCATCTTTTCGAACCGTTCGGTGATGCACCGTTGGGGACGGTGTAACACACTCGGAGGACAGCACTATCCACTCCTTCCGCTTACGTGAGCTCATAAGACGCCCCTGATTGGCTGTAGAGACGTGATTAATGTGGGAGCACTAAGTACCTCTCATCTCTCCCCTCTGAGAGAGCTCGGTTAATCAGCTATCCGACCGCCAGAGGTTACAGCATCACCCGGGAATTGAAATAGCGATCTCCGGTTGATAGGGTGGCACAGTGGTAAACTCCGAGGCCCAGTTACACCTAATGTCTTTAAAAAAAAGTACAGTAAGTCCAGTAAGTTTCATTCCAGGCGCCCAGGAACAAAGTCAGGAATAAAGCGAGTCTTATAACCTTTGACATTAATATAATACATTGTAGGGTTAGGAACCCAAGAGCGGCCGCTCCAGAGCAAAATGCTGCTACTTTGTTTACTTCGTGTCGTAGCACGTTTCTTTTACACAATATATGGTCATCAGAGCAACCGGTGTTCGCATTTACCACCGCCAGACACTTTTGGAACTCAATAACCAGGTAAAATGAATTCCAGATGTGCTGCACGAGAAACTACGCAACTTCGGCTTGCTTTGGGAAACAGACCTCTAGTCCTCGGCTTTGCCAGATGCCGGTGGCCGGAGGAGGGGACATCGTAAGCAGTGAGCAAGGAAGTGAAAGCGTGGTAAGCGGGCGGGAGTCTGTGCTAGGCTAAAAACAAACCGTAGCTGACCGGCTCTTCCGTCCATCATTTTATTAAACGTCTGCTCCCTGGACAACAAACTGGATTACATCCGACTACAACAGGATACACAACGTGAGTTTAGAGACTGTTGTGTTTTTGTTTTCACGGAGACATGGCTCAGCGACAGAGTTCCAGACGCCCCCATTCAGCTAGATGGGCTAGCCTTGTTTTGCGCCGGCAGAAATGCAGCCCTGTGCGCTAAGACTCGCGGCGGTGGCTTGTGTGTTTACATCAACACTGAATGGTATAAGAACTCGTTTCTAGCTTTTGCTCACCTTTGCTGGAGATTGTGACTGTTAGATGTAGACCTTTTTGTTTACCACGGGAATTCACCACCATTTTCATTATCGGAGTGTACATTCCACCTAGCACATGGACTGTTTATTGTTGCTGGAGATTTCAACCATGCAAATCTCAAGTTGGTGCTCCATAAATTCCATCAGTATATGGACTTTGCAAGGAGAGGGGAAAACATCCTGAATCTTGTTTACACAAACACACCTCCCCTCCCCCCCTACCGGTGCATATTGGGCAGAGCGCTGCACCCACCATGGCTACTCAAACCACATCTCTGTTATGCTAATTCCAGCATACAAACCACTCATCAGGCATTCAAAACCGGTTCTGAAGCAGGTAAAAACATGGCCAGCAGGAGCCATCTCTGCTCTTCAGGACTGTTTTGAGAACACTGACTGGAACAGTTTAGTGAGGCTGCAACCTACTTGCACCGACTTATAGGAGTACACGGCATCAGTGACCAAATACATCATCAACAAGTGCACAGATGACGTCACTGTCTCCAAGTACATCATCCCACGCCCCAACCAGAAACCTTGGATTACCGCAAAGTTGCATGCACTCATGAAGACCCGAGACTCGAGAGCGGAGGACAAATAGGCCCTAAGAACAGCAAGGGCCAAACTGTCCCAGGCCATCAGAGAGGCAAAGCGCGCACACGCCCAGAGAATCCACAACCACTTCAGAGACAGCGGTGACACACGGCACATGTGGCAAGGAATACAAGCCGTCACCAACTACAGGACATCATCAACTGCCTGTGACAGTGGTGGCTCCCTTCCAGGTGTGCTGAACAGCTTATACGCTCGGTTCGATATGCAGAATGATGTGATGGCGAGAAAGACCACCCCTCTCCTCAACAACCAGGTGCTGTGTCTCGCCACGGCTGATGTGAGGAAAACTCTACGCAGAGTCAACCCACATAAAACTGCTGGACCAGAGAACGTCCCAGGCAGAGTGCTCAGAGAATGTGCTGAACAGCTGGCAGATGTTCTTACCGACATCTTCAATATCTCTCTGAGCCGTGCCGTCGTTCCCACGTGCCACCACCATCTTCCCCGTGCCGAAGAAGTCTTCTGTGTCCTGTCTCAATGACTACTGCCCTGTTGCACTCACACCCATCATCATGAAGTGCTTCGAGCAGCTCGTCATGAGACACATCAAGATCCTGCTGCCCCCCTCACTGGACCCACTGCAGTTTGCGCATCGTCCAAACCGTTCACCAGACGACGCAATCTCCACCACACTTCATTTGACACATCTAATGGTTAGATTTTTGTTTTGTTGAGGTTTTTTTTTAATTAGGCATATTCACCACCAGGACAGCTTTCCAGGACAGCCATTTTCTATCATCGTGCTCCTTGACAGATTCATTGTAACTGGCTTAGTGGTCGCCTTATCATCCGGAGTTCGATTCCCGGGTGATGCTATAATCAAACATTTTCTGTCATTCCCCACTTAAGGGGGTGGGCAATTTTTTACTTTACCACGTAATCTTTACCACTTTTACTATTTATTGAAATATAAATTTCTAAACGAATTATATCAAATAACACCAAGTTCAAAACAGATAAAATACACGTGTAATTGTTATAACAAGCATACTTTGTCGCTTATTGCTGCATAATGAGGGGGGTGCATATAACAAATCCATTGATGTTAATATGCCCACTACGTACGCTACTGACCCAGTTTGTGACCGCGGTAAAGTTAGTTTTATATTTGCATCCCCGGCTTCAATAGCTGCGTAAATAAACCCGCAAATAAGATACCCACATATACATATATTTCCTCTCTACATTGTCTTTAACCTTTTTCTCGATTAAGTTGTTAAATTATACATGTTTGAAAGCATAAACCCCATTATTCTCTACTGCTCAACGAATGATTTAGGGATCATCGTAAAATGCCGCACACCAACAAAAAGCGTAGAAAGCTATTGATCTTCCCTTTTGTTCAGCGCCTGAAGGATCAAAAAGCAACTTTGTTGCCACACTGGAAATTAGAAATGCCAGACGAGTACTGCCTGATAAAATATAAATTTTTTAACAAAAATACAAAAAAACAAATGAGCATACACATTGGAATGAATTATAATTACATACAGTATATAATACCGAACGTTTCCTTATATTGTTCCATTGCAATTAACATGCCGACGTTAAATCATTATTGTTGCACTATGGTTCCACTTTTTCTCCCAGCCCCCAACTGCCCATTTGTGTATAATACACGTAAGCTACTTGTGCGATTTTGTTTGCATCTACAAATTTTAGATGCAACTCGCGATCCATTCGTACAAAAATTCTAATTTACAGATACGAACATGTCTTTTATGAGCTCTGTGTCACGCAATGTGTTTAAAAGATCTCTCCTCCGTGCACATCTCTGCCTGAACGCCATTTCTTCACTACTCTTAACCAGTTAGAACACGTCCGGAGCTCTCCTACATTTTGGTGAAAAAAGAGTGATTTCCCATTTTTAAAAATGTTGACAAATAATTCTTATTCCTACTTCTAAAACTGAGAATTTTTGGCCACTTAGGAGCGATTTCCTACTCTGAGACACGAACGGTACACACTGTACACACACCAGCCAGAGGAACATTACTTACTGAGGAACACTGAGGAACTCCTCACACTTCCTCAAACATCTGTGTTTCACTTAGGTACAGGAACGGTAAAATTGTTCTGCTCTCCACTGTGGCTGATCCACACTCATCACGACCACAACCTTCTACCGTGTGTACGTGCGCGCGTGTGTCTCTTTCTCACCAGGTAAGCGACAAAGCAGAGATACGCAACGGAGAGCAGAGCGGCAAAGATGTAGAGCAGCACGCTGTTCAGAGCAGTCACATACACCACCACAAAGTATAGATTAATCGCACACACCAGCAGGATGGTGAGACCACCTCCGATCTTCCAGAACCTGTACACACACAAACACACACAATTTGTCACTTAGTTAAGAATTTTATTGCATATAATACTGTGTATGGTTGCATTTGTGACAAAAATTTTATTTTAATTTCATCATCAGAATCCTGTAGTGTCTGTAGTACCTCACACTGATGGCTAGAGGGCAGTGTTTCACTGTGTCTCCCAAACCATACAAATTTTTATATCGATAATATGTAGTATATGTTGTGCGTGAGTGCATGGGTGCATGGGTGCGAGACGTACAGGCCGTTGGCAAAGTCATTCATGATGGAGGTAAGGCTGGTGAAGGTCAGTATGGGGATCAGAGCGAACGGGAGCTGTGTGTGACAAACACAAAAAAAAATAAACACAAGGCAACACGCACAGCTTATTTCAGCCCTCAATTAATTTTAGATATTTCTTTAAAACAAGCTAGATAACTCATAAATTGGACTAGTTAACTCACCTGCATACTCTGCAGTACATTGAGGAAATCATTCATGCCAGTTAAGTGTGTAACATCCTGAAAAATGGCAACGAGCAGCGTGGGGAAGATCGCAATGGACCGTGTTAACAACACGCGCGCAAACCGAGACCAGCGCAGATTCAGGAAACCCTGTTAGAGAGAGAGAGAGAGAGAGAGGGAGAGAGAGAGCGCTTAACCATTAAGATCCTTTAATCCAGATCAACAGAGAGAGAGAGAGAGAGAGAGAGAGATGTGGTGTTTTAAGAGGGTGTTGGAGTGGAAGACATCGAGTGTCCTATGGAACACTGAATGTCAGCCTGGAACACTGACATCTCCCAGGCATAAGATACACATCCAATTATTCAGTTATTCTGTTCCAATACATCTGCTCACCTAAAAATCAGGTGGTCCTCGAATAATGTTCAAGATATGTTTAGCAACTTAGAAGTCAACATCAAGCCACTGCAATTATGATCATCATCTCATTCATCTTCTGATCTCAAACCAAAGTGTCCTCAAAGAAAAACTGGCCCTACTGTTTCAATATTTTCGGAGGAGACTGTAGGTACATACTAGTGATGAGTCATTCATGAACGATTCGTTCCTTTGAACGAATGTTGACTCAGAAGAACGAGTAGTCTCGGAGAGTAAATCGTAGAGTGAACATAACCTCTGTAAGTTATGTACAGGAAACAAAAATGAGTAGTTACCTTTTAGTCTTTGGTCTGAATCGTTCATTCTTTTGTCACGTGACTCCCATAGACGCTATGCAGCGCAGTACACAGGTTGCAGAATAGTATGGTTCTTCTCAGAATAGAACAATTCTTCTTAATGAGTCTTCTACGTCTAGTCGTTCGTTCTTTTGTCACATGACTCCCATGCAGTACAATAGATTCAAAAGAACGAACGACTTGGACTAGAAGAAATGAGAGGTGAGCTGCTCATTCTGTTTATCATAATATGTCCTCAGCTGCATTGTAATATTTTCATTACTGGAACTATAGCCAAAATTTGTGTATGTAGACGTTCTGGCAGTCTATTTTTCATTTTTGTTTTATGAACAAAAGAACAAAATGAACTAAATGACTCAAAAAAAGATCCGTTCATTTTGATGAACGAGATTCAAAGAACAGAGTCACTTAAATAATTAAAACCTCCCATCACTTGTACATACACCCTTTTCTTCTACAGTGTGAGGAAAAGGGAAGCTGGTCAAGTCTGTGTTCAGGGCCTCCTCAGTCTCTCTGTGTTGGCCTTCAGGAAGTCGAAGCAGCAGAGAGGAGACACTGTTTGGATGTCTAAGGTCCTCCACCATCTTCCAGGTCTTAATCCAGCACTGTGTACTGTACACAGACTGCAGATCAGCTGATCAGAGCAGCAGGTCCAATGTAGTGCTGTTCCAAAACCAGACTGGGGTGTTTCCCGTCAGGATGCGGTCAGGGCAAGGGTAAATACCTCAGTAAACCCCGGTGGGTTCAGAACTGACACCCACCACACGCACGTTGATATCAGCACTATGGTAGTTCTGTTAGTATCGTTAGCACCATTAGTGCATTTAGCATTGCTAGAGCTTTTAGCAATCCTAGCACAGACAACATGGTTAGCTGCAGCCTTGAAGTGAACGTAAAAGGTGTTCAACCCAACTGCTAGAGACACGGCTGCAGGCTTCATTCTGGATGTTGGTCTTTTATAGTCCTTTATCATCCTTACTCCCTGACTTCCCAGGACCTGCTGTTTCGGAGACGCTCTGACCCAGTTGTCTAGACATCACAATTCTAGACAATGTCAAAGTAACTCAGAACCTCACTTGCCCATTTGTCCTGCTTCCAACACATCAACTTCTATAACGGACAGTTCACTTGGTGTGTAATATTTCCCAATACCTGACAGGTGGCGCTGTAACCAGATAATTATAAATATATAAATATAATTCTACATTAATAAAAAATAAATGTTGATAATGTGGCAGTGAGGTTAATATTATGGCTGACATTTAATGTTATATGACTTTTTATAGTGTGCATAACATGTATATGCAGAGTGTGTAGGAGTGTGTGTGTGTAGTGTATGTAGTAGCTGACCTCCATAACAAACTGGCCGGAGTAGGTCCCCGTCATGGTGGAGCTCTGACCCGCTGCCAGGATCCCCACCGCCCAGATATACAGCGCTGCAGGCCCAAAAAAACAGCCCAGGACCACACCCTGACACACACACACACACACACACACACACACCCTGACACACACACACACACACACACACACTTTATCAGGCTGCATGTGTCTATCAGTCTGTGCTCTGGTGTGTGTGTGTATCATACCCCTTTGTAGATATCGACTTCCAGTGTGTGGTTGTTGGGTGGAAACAGTTCTGTATGTATACTTCCAGTCTGATTACACTGCTCATTCTACACACACACACACAATCAAGAAAAGCCTCAAGATGTAACATTTATATAAAAACAATAAGATGGCAAATAATACAATACATTCCTCTGCACTCTCTCACACACACACACACACACACACACACACACACACACACACACACACACACACACACACACACACACACACAGGTGTTAGCGAGTCTCTCACCACTTCCATGTTGGTTTTGTTGTAGAAGGCCTCGGCAAACACCGCCACCACAAACACGTTGATGAGGAAGGAGATGAAGAGCGCGATGCAGGACTCTATGAAGAAATATTTATTCGCCTCCTTCACCTCTTTCTTGTTTGCGCGATTCACCTCCCGCGACTGCAAACAACAACACAACACAAAGGCTCATTAACACATTGTGCAATTAAACAGTAAGGACTCGCGGCTAATGGTACAGCAGGGTAAGCGTCTCGGGAGCGCGTGTGTCTGTGTGTGGGTATGATGTGTACTAATAAAACACTAACACACGATACATTACCTTAACGAGGGCAGAGTGCAGGTAGATGTTATGAGGCATTATAACGGCCCCGACGATCCCAACTGCCTGCTCCAACTGTGGCGCGCCACAGCCCTGACAGTACGGCACGAACATCCCCTTCAACAGCGCACCCTGGTCCGGGGCCACCCGTATGTACTGCAGGGCAAATAACACAAACAATAATAACGTTAAACACTACACACACTGTAGGGGAAATACCAACTATTAACATTTCATGTTAAACACACAAACACAAAATCACATTACTCCAACAGCTAAGCCAAGTGCCACTACTAAAAAAGTCTACAGTAACACATTAAGGAAACATTCAACTTATCTATTTACATTTTTACAGTTAATTTATTAAATATTGATTTTATAAATCCATTGCCATTACCACTGACTGTTACCTCGTAGCCGAAGGTGACTGCCATGATGGTGATGAGGAAACCAAAAAATGCTTCCAGTTTACGCAAACCTTTCATTAAAACATAATAAATATAATGAAACACAATCACAATCGACTTGTTATAATCATTTAGTTCAGTCTGTGGAACTGACCATATTTATCCAGAAACAGGAAAACAAACGTGTCGATGATGGTGATGAGCACGCCGGCCCACAGGGGGATCCTGAGTAGAGGGAGAACACACACACACACACACACAATTAGGTATTTTAATGAACTCATTATTTAGAATGACATAAAAAAAAAGGATTTGCCCCTTTGAATGATTATTTTTTGTATTTGTCATACTTCAGTGATTGAAATTATCAAACAAATTTTAATATTACACAAAGATAACAGAAGTAAATTTTTAAAAAATGCTGTTTTACAATTATGATTTCATTCATTAAGAGGAAAAAAGCTGTCCATACAGCTGTGCATACAGTTAAAAAAGTAACTGCCCCCTTAATTGATTGTGCCAGTTGGTGATCACGACGCTGTGGGGGAAGTTTTGCCCACTCTTCTTTGCAGAATTGTTTTTATTTAGCCACATTGGAAGGTTTTTGAGAATGAATGCCCTGTTTAAGCATCTCAATCGGATTTAAGTATGGACTTTGACCTGGCCATTCCAAAACCTTTTTTTTTTTTTAGCCATTCAGAGGTGGACTTGCTGGTGTGTTATGTATCATTATCTTGCTGAATAACCCAAGTGCACTTGAGTTCACAGACTGATGGACAGTTTGGTAGGATTTTCTAGTAGAGCGCAGAATTCATGGCTCCATCAATTATGGCAAGTCACTTAGTTCCTGAGGATGCAAAACAGCCCCAGGCCACCACACTACCACCACCATGTTTGACAGTAGGTAGGTATGTTCTTTTTATGAAATGCTGTGTTTTTTGTTGAGTTTTTATATTTTTCGTCATTGTGCTCTTGAAGTAATTTTGGTAGACTGTCTACTCCTGGGAAGGTTCACTACTGTTCCAAGTTTTCTCTATTTGTGGATAATGGCTCTCACCATGGCTTGTTGGAGTCACAAATCTTTAGAAATAGCTTGCTAACCCTTTCCAGACTGATACGTGTCAATTTCTTTGTTTCTCTTTTGTTTTTTTATTTATTTAGATCAGATTGCTTTTTTGATACCCTTTGAGCATACTTCACTTTGTCAAACAGGTTCTATATAAGTGATTTCTTGATTCAAAAAGTAATCAGGTCTGGGCGTGGCAAGTGAAACTTAACTCAGCTTTCCAAAAAGTAATTCATGATTTATCAAGAGAATGGGGTCAATTACTTTTTCACACAGGGCCAGGTAGGTTTGGACAGCTTTTTTTCCCTTAATAAATGAAATCATCATTTATCAAAAACAGCATTTTGTGTGTACTCAAGTTATCTTTGTGTAATACTAAAATTTGTTTGATGATCTCAATTATTTAAGTGTGACAAATGTAAAAAAATATATAAAAAATAAAAAAATCAGATAGAATTTTCACAGCGCTGTAAATGAATGGACAGTAACACTAAGCTGAGTTACCGGCCCACAGATAGCAGATTGAGGGCAATGGCACAGCCAATCACTTCCTGCATGTCTGAGCCGATGATGGCGAGCTCGACCATCAGCCACAGGATGATCCGAGGAACCTAAAGAGCAAATCAGTCCCAGAATCGTCATAATCATCATCTTCTTCATTACCATTCCATCATCATTCTCTTACTCATGCCGCATGATTACAGTGTGGCGTGTTATTGTTATTTATAACAGGATATTTTAATGTGGCCTTAGTGATGTTGAACCATGTTACAGTATCGTATAACAGCGTGGTGATGTGCCTCTGTTATGGGGTATTACAGTGACTCACAGTGGGGTACTGTCGGTGGCACACTTCAGCTAAATGCATCCCAGTAACAACTCCGAGCCGAGCTGCGAGACGCTGCAGCAGCAGACCGATGATGGTGGCACCGAGCAGCACCCAGAGGAGCTACAGCACACACAACACATATAACCAGATAGAAAGGCCTGTGTGCTTATGTGTGCGTGTGAGACAGAGAGGGTTGTGTATTAACATTAAACCTGAAGCTTACAGATGTATATGATTAGGTCAGAGAGTCAGAGTGAGTAAAAAATAATCAATAAATAATAAAGTCTTCACCTTAAACCCGGCTACAGCGCCAGACTGAAGGTCCGACTCGATGTTACCCGGGTCTAAATAAGCGATGCTCATCAGGAAACCCGGCCCGGTGAAGGCCCAGAGCTTCCAAAAACTAAACACCTGCAGAGCAACAAGAGAGAGAGAGAAAGAAAGAGAGGAAAGAGACAGCGTGAGAAAAAGAAGAAACAGGAAAATTATTATTAATATTACTATCATTATAGCAAATAGGGATGTCATTTTCCCACCTGTGTGACATCATCAGGTACAGGAACCTTCTCGTCGAAGTAGGTTGAGACATTGGCCTCCTCCTCAGACGGACTGATGGAGCTGTAGATGGTCTGAATTGGACCATTCTGATCAGGGGACAGCTCTAACAGGAAATGAAACAAGTTATGCTCAGTAAACAGTACACACTTTAAAGTGTTCGGCCTTGATGTCCAATCAGATGCGACCCTGTGGTCCTGTGACCTGTGTGAGAGCCAGCTAAGAATGTGTGAAGTAGTGTGTGCTTTATAAAGACTGCGTGCGTGCATGCGTGCTGTAGTGCTGATGGTGGTTTGGGACATGAACCCCGGGAAGATTTCATCACATCTGCACTTTGTGTGTCCTTGAACAGAGAACTGCAGCACACGGAGTTACACAACGCTGCCTATAATTCAGCTTAGTGCGGAGAAATGTGTTCTAATAAAACCACACTGTGTGTGTATATATGTGTGTGTGTGTGTGTGTGTTGAGAGAGATCATTTAAACGAGTCAGCTGAAAATAGAACTTTGACTAGTCACATGTCTATAATAATGTGCTTGCTCGATCCTACTCACTATTGTTATTACAGAGAGACGTGTACTGAGGGTACTGACATGGGGGGGGGGGGGGTATGTTAGTGTGTGTGTGTTTGTGTAAGTAATGTCCTGATAAGTGAGAGTCAATGTGACATTCTTCCTATAATCACGTGGATTTACCCCCAACCCGCACCCCCTTAACCCACACACAGAGCCAAACACACACACACACACACACACACACACACACACACACACACACACACACACACACACACACAGAGGCTGTGGGAAAAAGAAAACTGAAAACCTTCTCTGGAGTTTAATAATGCGTTAAACAGAGTTTATCTTCTTGTTATCTTTGCCTGATGCAGACCACAAGACATCTCTCTTGTGTGTGTATAAGAAATGAGGAGCTCGTCACTGCATTGGTTAGAGTTTAAAGAACTGTCACAGCTGAGACATGTTAATCAATGCAGAATCCAATCACAGACTGTGGAATATTCGCTAATTTAAAGGTAGCCGGTGATCTGCAGGTTCCTGCTCTGTATGGAACACTGTGTGTGAAGCTGTTGGTGTTGATGAGGTGTAGTGTTTAGCAGACGCTACTCATTCACAGAGACATGTCCTCACGTCAGAGCACTCAGGCAGGGACTCAAGGAATTTACAAACCCAGCACGCACAAAATTTAGGCAAAACCTGTCACTTTGTGTTATTCACATTAACTGATCAAGGAAATAGAGCGACACACACATGCATGAATGAAAAGAAATAAAACATAACATTCAGGTAATACAGAGGAAACAAGTGTGTGTGCGTGTGTGTGCGGGAAACAAACACCTAAGTGAACCCACACTGATTATTATTATTATTATTATTAGACGTGTATTTGCAGTGAGTTAAATTAATCTCCTCTATGTCAGGCTTTACTCTAGCACTCTGTCAACACACTTTACCCTTTATAGAGTTTAGGGGCATGGCTAATGCAAATGAGCTGCATCAGAAATGTGTTTTGCACTCAACATTGATGAACACACACACATGCTCTCGCACACACAGACACTCTCACATGCAGGCAAAGGCATTCCCATTCCCTCACACTCACTGACATTCACACACACACTCGCGCATACATCCACTCGCACACTCACTCACATTCAGATAAAATCTGCGTTTCTGAAAGTTTAGCTCATTCCTATTCAGACAACCATTTACACACAACTTTACAACACAGAAACACACACACTGCAGGGTTTAATCCCTCCTGGTCTCTCTCCCTCTCTCTCTCTCTCTTAAGATTCAAAGGTGCCTTATTGGCATGACAAATATTTATATTCGTATTGCCATGACAGATAGTATATAAAAAACAGAATAGCATATAAATAGTAATAATAAATAAATGTGTAAATAAATAAATAAAATAAAATAGTACAGACATTTAGCCAAAGTTAAAGTAGCTCTTGTGACTCTCGCTCTCTCTCTCCCTGTTCTTTGTCTTCAAGAGCTCAGTTTACATAGTCATGAGGCATGAGAGAGCTACAGCTGTGTGTGTGTGTGTGTGTGTGTGTGTGTGTGTGTGTGTGTGTGTGTGTGTGTGTGTGTGTTATGATAACATTAATCTAATCCTCACCTTCTGCACAGTCAGACTCTTTATTCTGCTTCATGCTGAAGTTTCTCTCACGAGTTCTGTCGGGGGGGTTAGAGTTATACACATTTTCTCACACATTTAATTTCAATTTCCAAAATTTTCGCCCAACTTTTGATTCTGTAGAGCTGCTTTGCGACAATGATGCTTGTTAAAAGCGCTATACAAATAAAACGTAATTTAATCGAATAGAATTTAATATTATGTTACTGAATAAAACACATTTCTCTGAAAACTTTTTTATAAATGCAAAACTCCACCCACTTCTCTTTTTTATTTATCTTAAACAATGACACAAACACCAGCTCAGGACGCAACACACTTTATCTTCAACATCTCTCTCTCTCTCTCTCTCTCTCTCACACACACACACACACACACACACACACACACACACACACACAGCAGGTTTATTAGTTTCTTAGCAGCGCTGCAAGTGTAGTAATCAGTAATCAGTATAATTTATTCACACATTCAATGCAGTGCAGCAGTTAATGTATAGTAATATGTAAATAAGGCACACACCCACAGATGTAGGGCGGAGCCTATAAGATTGAATCCTTTAAGATGTGTCTAAATTTACATTTATTTACATATTCAAATCCATATTCACATACTGTTTGTGTGTGTGTGTATGAGTGTATATACACACACCCCCAATAGTCCCCCACACTGACTAGTCTGTACATGAGCAAAGACTCCATACACACAAAACACTGTAATTTACTGTAGATCCCTCAAGCTCCCCCTGAGTACAACACACCCACACACACACACACACACACCCTTCGTTATCTATCATTAAACTGTTATATTAACTGTAAGGTTTTATTTGTGACAGCACTTTGTCCTTATAGCTCTTTCAGCTGCTCCCAGCAAGGGGTCGCCACAGTGGACCATCCAGTCTGCACATACAAGCTTTGCACAGCTTTTACGCCGGATGCCCTTCCTGATGCAACCCTCCCATTTTATTCGAGATTGGGACTTTACTAAACTTTATTTGTGTACATATGTGTACAGTAACACACCGTTATTGCTGATACATTATGGTTTTCATAGAAACGGCTCAGGCACAGGGACACGTTCAGACGACTGTGTGTCTATGTGTGTGTAATACATCAGTGTAAGGAGTCTCCAGTGTCAGTGCTGTACAGCTAGAGAGCAGGAAATACACTAATACCCGTAATTGTAATTATAACCGAACAAAAACAAATAAAACAGAAGTAATTAATTCATTGTAATTCTTGGTTAGCTGCTGAGCCGTAAGTGGAACAAAACACCTGGGGTCCTTTAGTTAAAGGAAAATAATCACCTTCAGCCAGGTAACAGTATCTCTGCTCTCATCACACACATCTTAGCAATAATGTTAGCACCTCTCCTATATACAACACGAATAACTATATACAGATGAGTTACGTGTCAATGACGTTCGGGAAAAAAAACTTCCTTAAGATGATTTAATGCGAGTAACACACACACACACACACACACACACACACACACACACTTACCTAAATTACGCGTGAACACGAGCGCTGATCATTTATCCAGATAAATTTTAACAGCACACATACAAACATACACATACATACACACACACACACATACACATACACACTGTGTCTCTCTCTCTCTCTCTCACACTCTCTCACACTCACACACTCACACACACACACTCTCTCTCACACACACAAGGAAGGTGACAGCGCTGTGGACAGGGTGCCCCTTGAGTGACGTCATATCCGCCGGAAATATGTTCTTTTTATAATTTCACAATAAAATCCGCAAAGTTCAGGTTTTATTAATAAAGATTTATCTGCTCTCATGCGAAATGTATATGTATATATGCATATATGTTTGGTTATATGACTGTAGATTCTTTATTTTATGATTTTCTTTATTTCCGTTATTGTAAGGTTTTATAATATTGTAAGACATTTTAATCTAATCAGTTCAGCTCCTGTGCCCTAAGAAACAGCCCCCTCACTGTGCTTCCTTACGCCTTCTGTGGTAACACCTTCTATATCCTGTACCCAGACGAATATACATCCACATGGCTCTTGTCTGCTAGAACCCTTTTGTTTAATCAGGAGAATGCAAATGTATTTCCTCTCTCCTGTCTGTCTCCAGCTCTCTCTATCACTGACATGTGAATGACTGGTTCTTTTGATGTTCAGGACGTAGCACCGTTTAAATCTGCTCTCCTTGCTAAGAATAAACTAGAGATCTCCAGACATCATGCCTGCGTGTGTGTGTGTGTTTGTCTCTCCCGGTCGATCGGGCCCGGACCGGTAAGTGTATCAAGGTGCAGCGGACACAACAAGCTAAACTCTTCTTCTCTTAGCTTAAAACTTAGCTCGGACACACTTCTTCTTCATTAAAACCTAACAGTTATATTAAGTTGACAGTCGTTCAACGGTCCAATCAGAACACGCGGGTACATCGGCGTATTTTCTCAAAGACACGAGATCAAGCGCTTAAATATGATTTCATTTACTTAATTTTATTCTTGTTTATTATATATTTATTCTGCTTTTAAACATAGAGTGTAAATAATGATGATGATAATAATAATAGTAAACACGTGACCTAATAACCTCTTTTTTAGTAATTTTATACAGAATAAGTGAAATCCACATGACACAAAAATACAACATTGCTTTTAACACTAGTTAAAAGCTAAAAATAAGCTGATCAGCTTTAATGTAATCAGCGATATTATTTCAGGTTGAAGCTAACATACATCTGCTTGTCTTTCTGTACAGCGGAACTTTCTGCTTAAACTTTGCTTAAACGAAATAAAGGTTTGCCAAGGTTGAGTATCTTACACCGTGTTTGTTTTAAGTCGTACTTCTTTCATCATAAGCCAAATACACTCCCTGTAATCTGAGAGTGAATCAGAGATGAGAAATCAAAAAAGTAGATTATATAACAGTTATGTTTGTCTTAAAACTACTTCAGCAAAATTCACTTATACCACTTCAGCACTGTTATTTCAGTGGTGAAAATATGAACTATTAGAAGTAAAATATTTTGTAAATCATTTTAATTTCATTTTGATTTCATTTATGGTGCAGGTTTAACTTCAGGCAAATACCGGAAGACTGACAAATTGGTTCATTAAATTCTGTCCAGCAAGTTTTGTATGATGCTGTGACATATTACACACAGACAGGCCACAAACAGAATTTTTTTTCTGGTTTTGTGCCCTTTAATGTATGAAACATGAAGATATCATTGAAAGAGTAAAACAAACAAGTTTTCTAAAGCATATGCAGTTTTCCCCAATTAAACTACCAGGTAAAATTTATTCCTCATTCTCACTGAATATTTCAGATTTCTGGTTCTTCTCTTCTTCATCTCTTTCCAGAATGTTCTTCTTGCCATCACCCTCGATAACTGTGTCCTGGCTGTCCAGACTGCTGCTCGATACTCGATCATCATCATCATCATCATCATCATTTTTTCTTTCACCTACATGTCTCTTCTCTTTTTCTGATAGAGCTTTAACCACATCACTGATGTTCCTCCTGGCGTAATCTGACCTTCCCTCCTGCCCAGATTCCTCTTCTTTAATCTTATATAAACAAAACAAGTAATCTTTAGGATTCTTCACTGGTTCTGAGATTTCATCGTCTGCGTCCTCGGTTTCAGAATCAGGAGCGGTGTGTTTGCGAATACGGCTCACTGCGTCCCACAGTGACTGTGGACACTCTTTAACTCTGAGGTGATCTTGTTCTGCAGAACACACCTGAGCATGAACGCTAGTGACCTCATCTAGTAAACTGTCAGAAAAATGAGATGGGTGTGAGGAGGATAACAACCTAGGAGTTAAGCCTTCTGCACTTGGTATCTGAAGATCATGAGATAGATATGTTCTACCTTCATTATCTTCTCCCTCCAGTGACTCTTCAATAGAACCAGTGCAAAGGATTGGACAGAGATTCTGTAGCTTATCTAAAATAATGTCTTCTTCTGAACTAGGTTCTTGATTAGATGACTCAGGATGTGCCTCAATGTTCCTAAATAGAGTTAGGCTGGAACTCTTCATGTCAGTGGTCTCAAGCAGATTGCCTTTATTATGACAATAAACCACATGCTCACCAAGGAGCTCTGAGCTGAGGTTCGCCACACCACCCTCATCACCAGACAAGGAAGGATATAGATTGTTCACACCACTTGGGAGGTTCCCATCAGTGAGAGCTTCCTCAAGGTCACATGACTTGCTTGTGTTTTCCATCTTGTTTTCAGGGAGAGTTTGGTGAAAATTATTTGTGTGACTAAAGTTGAGCACAGAGCTAGTGAGGAGGTTTGGCCAGATATCTGCTAGATGTTTTTCATGAGCAAAAAACTCATTTGTGTGTTTCCCACAGTGTCCTAGAAAAGGTGGACAAACTTGAGGATCTGGTGAATATGAGAGGTTCTTATTGGGGCTGCTTTCTTGGTGAAGTGTCTCAGATGTGTTCGGGAGGTTTAGGCAAATATTATGCAGATGTAACAGGTTCTCCTGATGGTGATCTAGGCTGAACAGCTCACTTGTTCTTTGCAGGTTATGAAGTATGATTGGTGGGTTCTCCTCTAGATGCCCATACTCTAGCTCACCTGTTTCAGGTTGGGGATCATGGAAGTTTTCTCCTCTTATATCAGAGGAGTTTTCCTCAGTGGGTGCATCTTCTAAACTAAACATTTCATTGGCATTTTCATTACATCTACCAAGAGGTATTTGGTTGTGATCTTGTTTCTCATCTATTTCATGTAAGAGGTTGTCTTCTCTTCTGTTGCATTCCTGACAGGAAGTCATAGTGGTGTTTCTTAGGACGGTTGGAGTGGGAGTCTGCAGATCATCAGTCTCACTCTCAGAGCTGTTCTTTACCTGTTCCACATCAATGTTCTTGAAAAATGTTGGGTTATTTTCTTCAAGTATAAACTTCATGTCTACTGACCTATCCTGTTCAGTAGTCTTCATTGCCATGATCCTAAAGCCTGTATGAAGGTCCACGGCATCTTCGTGAGTTACCTCAGAAATTTCAGGTATGGCTTCAGGTCCGTTTGTTGACCGTGGAGGATCTTCCTCAGTTTGTGAGGATGTTATTGGGATTTGAGGAGTTTTATACTCTGCTTCAGCTCCAGCAGATTCCTCTGAATGCACCTTTTGGATGCTGGAGTTTTCCAACTGAGTGGTTTCTTTCAGTGCTTCATTAACAGAATTTTGAATTCCCAGAATTCTTTCTGCTCTTTCCATTAATGTCTCAGCATTAGGCTGGACTTGGCTGAATGTGTGGTTTGTCTGGTTACTGATCTTTTGCACTTGACATTTCTCTGTGACCTGGTCAGTGGTTCTGTGGTCAGGGTTAGAACCAGAGTTCTGTTCAGATGAACCAATTGGACCTGAGCAGACATACTGGACATGTTCCTTTTCAGTAGGAATGACAAACTTAACTTTGATGACCACACAGGTTGCATCAATAATCACAAGACCTGTGTTCTCATTTGTCATTGTGTTATTTCTTAGTTCTGACTGTTCATATTGACCTTCACCGCTAATACTTCTGATTGGATTCTTTGTTTTCTTCAGAAAACCGTTAGAGCTGTGGTGTGATTCGGGTTCCTTCCATACAGGAAACTTCAGTTTAGTTGGACAGTGTGGTTCTACTGTTGTGGATTTAGAAGGTGCGGCAGGAATGATTTTGTTGCTGTTTCTGATAGAATCTGCACAATCTCTACTTTTCTCAGTAATCATCTTTCTCGCTTCCTCTCGCTCGATTCTCAGTTCCTTTTTGTGTTTGAAAAGTCTTTCATTTTGGTCACTTAGGTTTGTATGTTCCTCTTCCAGTGTACAGTCTAAGCTAAAAGAGTTTAATGATTGACATGAACCAGGTTCATCAGCCAGCTGGGCTTGAGTTTGCCTAAAGGTTGAGGCTTTTAAATGAGGAAGTGATTGGCACTGAGGTTCTTCATCATTAGGAGAGCTTGTAAGCCCTCCCATGTGAGTGACCAAACAGAAGACTGTTCCTCCACTTCTTCTTCTTTTGGGTTTGTTAAGTGTTATATCGGAGTAAGATATCTGGTAATTATGATGAAGTCCAGCTGATTGTGGTGGAAAAGCCTGTTGTTGGTTCTTTACCTCCTGGTGACCAAAGTGCCAATGCTCCTCTTGATGTTGGGTTGTTTCAGTACCTGGAATTGTCCCTCCTTGTGTCCCATCGCCTGATGCGCATTTTATATGATGCCTTCCGTCTGAGAATGTGACAAACCTATGCTCTGTTTGTCTCTGGTTATTTGGTCTGCTTCCAAATCTGTACTCCATTCTGAAGTTCTGGAAAGATCTCTCTGGTTCCAACTTTCCTGTTAGGTTCTTCCAGTTGGCTTGAGAGATATACGGTGGAGGTGGTGTGTACTTTGGAGTTCGACTCCAAGAAGACCTGAGGAACTTGCTCTCATCTTGCTTGTTAAACATTTTCCCAGAAGTATCATGTCTTACAGAGGTATAAGGAAGAGGCTGGTGAGACTCAGGAAGGTTTTTTGATATATTTAAAACAGACTTCTGCGTAGATTCTGCACTGAAGGAACCTGATATCCTCTCCATTTTCAGGGCATCCTGGATTTCTCTCCACATCTCCCCCTGAAGGCGTCTCCTCCTGAGAGGAGAGTGATAATGGCGCCTCCTCGCCCATTCCTCCAGGTCACTATAACTCTTAGTACTGAAACCAACTATATCCTTCTCTCTTCTGTAATGTGCAGGAGCAGGTTGCCAGTGAATTCTCAAATCACCTCTCTGCATCATCATCTCCTGTTCTCTTCTTTCCCTCTGTCTCTCCATCAGTGCTCTCTGCTTGTCCATCTCATGACCAGTGTACTCAGGAACCAGTCCACCCTCAGGAGTCTTGCCATGCTTCTGTGGTATCTGAAAAGAAAACGAGAAGAGAGCTATCCTTGTGAGGATTGGAACAGAACCAGAATAACCAACATTCTAGTCATTACAAAAATTTTCCACAGTTATTAGGAGTGAGTGTGCAATAAATAATTTAATATTATATTTATATTTAATTAAATGTAATGTAATGTAATCTAGTCTAATCTGCCTCTGGGATCTGACCAACATAATCACTTTTTAGATTTATTCATAATCCTGGAATTTTTTTTCCATCATGGATCTGAATGGATATCTCAGTTTATTTATTTTATTTATTGGCTTCTATAAAGGTTCCTCCTTGGCCTGTTTTGCCAACCCGGCCCTTTAAGAACATTCCAGTTATTTGCATTGGGTTGCTTTTACAGTGCATTTTGGGTTGTTATACGTCAGTACTGTGAAGTGCTATCAGTCCTGCAGAATCTGACCAGAAAGTAGAGCTCTATACGCTTCAGAATTCATCCTGCCCACATCATCAATAAACACCAGTGAGTAAACACCCACACCATAACACTGCTCCATCATGTCTGATGATGATGTGGTGTGCTTTGGATCACAATCCCTTCTTTTCGTTCTCCATATTCTTTATCGTCTCATTAATCCAGTATGAGTTCATCCTCTATCAGAATTGAGCAGGCTTTTTTAGAGTAGTGTTCCTGAGAGTTCACAGAGTTTTGCATCTTGAGCTGAACCCTCTGTATTAACATTCATGAAGGTGTCTCCGGATTGTAGACTCGGCTGATGATAATGATGCTGTGCACGGGGAGATGCTGTAAAAGTTTTTTTGTTTTTTTTTTACCAGGAAAATAATTATGTCAACCTCCTCTTTTGTGATCCTCCAGGCCTTTTAGTGTTGCTGAGGTCGCCAGAGCGTTCCTTCTTTTGTTAAAAGTTTCTGCTCTCTCTCTCTCTCTCTCTGCTAGATCTGTTTTTTTTTTCCTCACAATAATTTAACACTGTGATAAGTGACAAGATTAAAGAGTTTATTATATTTATTGCAATTCATTAACTATGTAACTAAAATGTCTATTTTAAGTTTTCAAATAAACCTGTTTTAACATTAATTGTATGAAACATGATTAAAATGTTTCTACACCAAATAACAAGCTAAAAAGAAATTACTGTATAGATCATTAAAAACAAGCGCTTTGTAGATACTGCTATCTAATGGATTTGATGAGTATTGTTATTCTTTAAAGCTGAGTCGCTGATATTAAAGTTGAAAGTTTTTTAAAGCATTAAAGGGTTAAATTTTGTTCTTACCTGAGCTTCAGACAAGTTCATGATGAGTTCATGACTGAGAGTGGCTTCTGAACACTGTGTTTTAGCAGAAAAGTTTAAAACATAAATTCTGGTCAAAGAATGTTTAAAAAATGTTACATACGTGTGTGTGTAAAGATGAGATCTGTCCAGGGAAAGTTTTGTATTTATTAGACGGAGTGAAGCGTCCGATTGCTCTCTCCCGCAGCTCCATGAGTTCCACTCAATCTGATCAGACATTAAACATTACATGCATGTATTTATTCTAAAAGAAATTCAGGTCAAATGCTATTACACAATATTACACAGTGTACAAGCACAAAACAAGGTGCTTTTATAACTTTTGTTTTTATATAAATGTGCAATAATACTAATGCATCCTTTACCTAACTGAATCTAAATCTGATCATAAACTCAACACACACCTGTAGAAATAATAATAACATAAAGATTCTAGTTAAACATTAATGAACTAATAATTCTAACACATTACCCTTCTTTAAATTGAATGATATTACAACTCACACATACACACACACCTGCTGTTGGAGATAAAGTCCAGCAGCTCATCATCAGGACTGATGTTTTGAGATTCTCCTGTCTTTTTCCACTCCCTCACTCATTTATAATCATCTCACTTTTTTATCACTTGGTGGGTAGGTAAGTCTGTTCTCCTCTTACACACACACACACACCGCCTTACTGAGGAATGTAATTAATTTCAACAGAGCTTATGTTCAGGATGTGAACCCTCCCAAAGTGTGTGGAGGGGAAAAGAACCTCACACACACACACAGAGTATTGTGGACATCAGCAGGTTTTCGAGTTTTTGTTTTAGAAACCAAGCGAGGCTGAAATCTGCAAACACACACACACACACACACTCTTTCTGGCTCTGACGACTTGAAATACATTTATAAACAGACAAACAAATTCTAAAATGTTTTAATATTTTTTTTTATAAAGCAGCAAAAGCCAGTGTGTGTGTATGTGTGTGTGTGTGTGTGTGTGTTCCCACTACAGAAACCAGACCAGACCCTAGTTCATTTCCATGAGTCAGTATTGTGGTGCTGAGAATGTTTCTGATTAATTAAACACAAAAAGAACAGATCATCTGCCCCATACAAACACTATGAGAGAGCTGTGTGTGTGTGTGTGTGTGTGTGTGTGTGTGTGTGTGTGTGTGTGTGTGTGTGAGTGTATGTGTGTCATAATTACAATATCACCTTCAATTGCACAATTTTCATCACCCTATGTCAGTGTTTCCCAAAGTGTGAGCCCAGTGGGCACTAAGGGTACT
>JAAGKR010004892.1:2500-22257 GCA_011419295.1 Clarias macrocephalus | reverse complement strand
TAAAAACCTCCATACACATGCTCAAAATGATTCTGGCCTCATGTGGCTTTATAGCTATTTTATATAAAAAATAAATAAATAAATAAATAAATAAAAATCACAAAATGTATATTGTGAAAAAAAAAAAAATTCTACCATTGCTTACCATTTTAAATTTTTGTACAACATAGAGTACATGGAAATTTTGTCCTTTGTTTAAATAGGCTGATTGATGAATTAATTTTTATTAAGTGCATTACTGAATTACATGTAATAAACTAATTGAATTATGCTTCCAGTTCTCCCACTGTCACACGGTTGATTGCAGCACGTACATGTTGAACATTCTCATGTGGTTGACTAGTGACTAGTACAGTGAAATTGTCCTTGCCCACGTGTGCCCATTCCAGTCCACTCTCCTTGGGTGCCAGGTTACATTGATGTCAGGCAACCCATTCTTGTTATATTAACATTGGCAAAGCTTTTTCTGGACAGACCTCGTAGATTACTGATGCTCTCGGAGTCTTTTTGGGTTTCCACCAGGTACTTTGGTTTCCAAAAACATGCAGTGATTGATGTCCAAATTGCTCACAGTGTACAGTATGACTATGTGTGTGTGTGTGTGTGTGTGTGTGTGTGTGTGTGTTCCCACTACAGAAACCAGACCAGACCCTAGTTCATTTCCATGAGTCAGTATTGTGGTGCTGAGAATGTTTCTGATTAATTAAACACAAAAAGAACAGATCATCTGCCCCATACAAACACTATGAGAGAGCTGTGTGTGTGTGTGTGTGTGTGTGTGTGTGTGTGTGTGTGTGTGTGTGTGTGTGAGTGTATGTGTGTCATAATTACAATATCACCTTCAATTGCACAATTTTCATCACCCTATGTCAGTGTTTCCCAAAGTGTGAGCCCAGTGGGCACTAAGGGTACTGCAAATGGACAGCAAGAAATCATTTATAATTTTTCATTTTCAATTTTATAATTAGGTCCAAATCCCCATCAAATATTTCTGGTTACACATTTAAATTTCTATTAAAATAAGGCAACAGCATTTAACCAATGTGATATCCTAGTAATTCAAAAGAAAAAGAAAAAGTAATTCACTCTTCCATCATGACGTTATTCTCAACAATACACACACATCTCCTGCACAGAACAATAACTCATCCAGGAACAAGGAGTTCTCCTTCAGTACACGTTTTTTAAAAGAACAAGAAATGCAAACTCACTGGAACATAACGTCTTTAATTTCACACAGAATCAAAAAGTCAAAATATTATTCATACTGAAGTGTTTCCTTAAACTTCACTTTAAGGACTTCACTTAAACATCATGAGTGTGCGAGAATGCACCGGGCCACATACACCAGGTTTCCCTGCTGATGATGATAAAGATCGGTGAGGGAGTATGAACTCTTTATCTGAAACTCTGCTGCGGAACAAACGGGATTGAGTGTGTGAACAGAAAGCTGAGCATCAGCAGCCTGCAGCAGATACACTCCAGGAGACAGGACACGTCTCTGACCACCAGTCCTAAAGCCTGCACTCTGATTGGCTCTTAACACACCACTCCATCACCACTTTCTGATGGCCCCACCACCACACACACACACACACACATGTGCATGCACACACACATGCACACATACACAGCTGCAGTACTGCTCATTCCTCAATGTCCCTGTTCCTCTCTCAGAGACGCTCTGTAAATGTTAATATTTTTATCAGTGTCTCTGTGCACAAGTTCCACGTGGAACCTCTGAGGCAGCCACGTCTCATAGAACTCATGTGTAGCGTGTTCTTTGCGCATTGTAGATGATAAATAAACTACAGAACCGCTGTTACACAGATGGACCAGAGTGTTGAGAAGCAGAGGGAACATCTCTGGGATGTAGACAATGTCCGAGCCCAGTACCAGGTCCCACTGTGTTGAGAAGTGCTGGAGGTCGTCACCCCAGAACAGTGGCAGCACGGCGGGGGGTTTGGTGGGCCAACCTGTCAACGGTGTGTTCGCGTTAATGTTCTTCACAGTGTGGGGGAGAACCTGAGGGAGATCCGTCACTGTCACACACGCTCCTGCAGAGATACAACAATAAAAGAACACTACAGTATCACTACAGTATCACTACAGTATCACTACACTCACACTACAGTATCACTACACTCACACTACCGTATTACTACACTCACACTACAGTATCCCTACACTCACATTACAGTATAACTACACTCACATTACAGTATCCCTACACTCACATTACAGTATCACTACAGGGAAACAAACACAGAGAAACAGGTTCCTCTAGGTTCTTTAGATCTGTGGGTTCCAACCTATGTTAGATTCCCCCTCAAGGGGACGCCAAAGATCACAGGGGTGTGTGAGCCCTTGTCTGCCCCGAGGCTGTGAAGTTCCCAGAATTAGATTTGCTATTTGCTATTTGTTAAATAAAACAACACTTACTGTATAATGAAAGTTTTGTAAGAATTTTTTAACAAGATCAATTTATTCTTTCATTTTGTGTATAAGGGCTGGGCTGAGGTGAGGGGCTCAGCTTTTCTTAGATACAAGCAGTGGGTGCAACAAAGAAAAAAAGGGTTGTGAACCCCTGCTTTAGATAGTTAGGTTCCTGATGTGTAAGTGAGTTCTGCTGCAGTAGATGATCAGACGTGGCCTCTGTGGTGGGAATGAAACCTGCGCCACACTGGCATGTTCGGTGTGAGACATGAGGCCCTTGCTTTAGACTGTTAGAGGACAGGCTGCTGATCATTTGTGTGAATCAGGACTGTGATTATTAAACCCACCTAATCGAGCAGCCAGGATGCTGACCAGGCCACTCCCAGCTCCCAATTCCATCACACGCTTCCCACACACCTCCACACACTCATGCTCCAAATACTCACACAGCTGGACCCCCTGAGAACACACACAAGTTATAGCATGTTGTTAGGATGGGTCAGAGGTTAGGTGTAGCTGTGATACAGTGTCCCCTGGAGCAGAGAGAGAGGGGTGAGGGGCACAAGGGGCACAGCAGGGGCAGGCTGAAGGTGCTGGGGCTCGAACCGCCGACCTTCTGATTAGTAAAGCAAAGACTTAACCAATTACCCTGCACACACATACATACAGTATACACACATGCATGCACTGTAAAAAAAAAGGCAATTTCAGTTTGATTTATTAATTTTTTTAACAAAACTGAAACAAAATAAACATTTATAATAGCATTAATACATTTCACTAAACATGTAAATAAATAAAATAGATGAGTAAATACAAATACAAAGGGGTCTCTTTATTCCTCTTCTAATGAACCAACCATTTCAGCAACCTTTTATATGCTCCAAAGATAGAAAATAATTACAAATAAAATAATTCTTAAAGACTGAAAAATAAGGTTAAGTTTTCATACATTTGCATTTATGAGTGAAACATTTAACTAGAATCAGCATTATACTAATGAAAAACTCATTCTTCTTATCATCCAGCAATATTCCATATTCCAACATAATATGTTTTCTACAAAAAGTGGGCAGTCATTGTATCCTTGGCTCCAACCAATAAGCCATATTTTCCCAAAAGATACCAGAATACACACAAGAAAAGAAAAGGTGATCAGTTGTCTTAATGACAACTTTTCAAAAAATATTAGTATTCTGCTTAAAATTAATCCGGTGTCTTAAAAACTCTGATGACAGTTAAATACCCTTAAATATTTTGAAGTGGGTTTCCTTTGCTTTAGAAGAAAATCAATTCCACCCATTTTTTTTTTTAAACAAATCTCTAGAAAAAAACAAACAAACTGGAAAACCAAAAGTTATTTTTATTTGTTACGGAATGTTTTAGCCATTTATTTTTAACATACCATTTATACAAGAAAAGTCAAAAGACTGTAATCCACTGTTTTCATAATCTTGTACAAGCTGTGCTTTCCTCATATACTGTACACGTTTTTTCCATATGGAGTTGAAATTGATTTGGTTGATGGTCTTAATGACTTAATGGTCTTATAAGAAATAGAAAGGCAAGATGCAGGATTGATGCATTTAGACAGATTTTCCATTTTAGTTAAATAAATCCTACCAAAAATTAATAATTCTCTTTGCATCCATACCTCAGGTCTATTTTTGCACTCATTACATCTGTTCCAGACATTTTGTTTTTCCATCCTGATCTCATCTTTAGGAATGTGTATGCCTAAATATTTACCATTTGGTTGAAATGCAAATATTATATGCAGTTTTAAGATGACATTTTTAATAATGTGGTAATAATTTCACGTTTTTCAATATTAAGTTTTAACCCTGAAATTTTTGAAAAATAATTAATTATCTTAATTGTTTTAGGGTTCTAGAAAAATTATTAATAATCTTAATAATAATAATAATAATAATAATAATAATAATAATGTTGTATCGACAGCGAACTGACTAATCACAATTTCTTGACCAAACCCTTGAATGGGTTCGGCTCATCACTGACCATTGTAACAATTATTGTCATAAGGAGAGCCGACATCTTGGTAGCCAAACTAAATAGTGAAAGTGAGATGGGGCAGCCTTGTTTAACTCCTCTTTTAATATCAAATCTGGGAGGAGTACCTGTTGATAGGGCAATTGAGCTATGAGTATTTGTGTAAAATAACTGAATAACCTTATAAGAATTCTCAACAAACCCATACTTTTGCATACTTTTAAAAATAAATGTGTGCTCTTACACATCAAAGGCTTTATAAAAATCGAGAAATAAAATAACCCAATCATCCTCAATTTCTTGATTATATTCTAGCAATTAAAAAAAACAGCCAGATATTATTTTGTTTAGATCAGCCACCCCAATAATTTTGATAAAAATGCATTTAGATATGTGAGTTAATAATTTATAGTCATGGTTTAATAAGTTATAGTTAGCACATTGTCCAACAATCTAACATCCTTTCCTGGTTTGGGAATGAGTGTGATTAGCCCTTGTACAATTGAATTATGCAAAATTGAATTTCTAATAATTTCCTGAAAAGCTGCACAACAAAATTCTCTTAAGAAATCCCAAAAATGGCGATAAAAATATATCACATAATAACAGTGATTTCTCTAATGCCAAATAACAGCAGAATCAAGCTCTTCTATTGTTATTTCTGCATCAAACAACTGTTAAAATATTCAGTTATTTATTTATTAATATAAACCTGTTCTGTGGTATGATTTTTGTTTACCTGTTTACTATAAGAAATAGGTAACCGAGAAAAGTTTATATTGAAAAGAAAAAAAAAAATCCCATTTACTTGCCCAGGAGACAAAATTATCATCACCGACAATACTTGAAATTCTATCTTTAACCAATTTTGCATACTCATCTTTTACAAAAAGGTTAGAATTAAGTTTCCAATAACCCTTATTACAAAAATGTTTGTTTTTATGATTTATTGGCAACTCAATTGAACAGTGATCTGTAAGAGAACCTGCCGACAAACTGGGTATTGTTTGATAGATTAAAAAATTATGAGAAATTAACCAAAAATCAGTTGGACTTGCTATAGGCATTAAACCGAGAAAACTGTCTTTGATAGGGGTTTACACCAGGGATCTATTAAACCCTGTTTATTCCAAAAGTGTAGTAGTAATGAATTATAATGAAGGACATCATATTTCGTTGGTGATCTAAACTATTTGATTCGTAGTAGTAAGGAGAATTGCGAAGCGTGTTGCAGTGTGTACACGGCGCTTTAGAGTGTGTGGAGAGTGAGAGGGTGCTGATTAAAACTCACAGCGTCCCACACTGAGGCGGCGACTCCCAAATTCTCACCAAAAACCTCATTAATAATCAATTCCTGACCGAAAAATCTAAATGTCTTATCTGCAGAGAAACTCTCTTTAAATAAATGATCTTCAGCAGGAAACACTTCATCCGAGTCTCTGTCCATGGGTGAAGCACACTGAGTGAGACCATCACACACAAAAAGGGGGATAAAAGTCCTGATGCTCTGTAGTATCGTACGCCTTCTCTTACAGTGCGCGTGCGTGGACACATTTGTGCCGTAACGTTTGCTTTCACATTAAATATAACCGGCTTATGTGTAATTAGCTGTGTGACCACATGAGGGCGCCAGAAAACAACCTGACGCAGAGTGACGGCTCATCACTGACCAGACAGTGACAATGCAATGTGTTCATGTATTATTGTTATTAAAAACTGGCACATTTGATTGTTTTCTTGTGTGTAAGTGGTACAATGTGTTGTTGAAAATTAATTAGTCTAAACATCCTAAAATCTTTAACTTTCAAGCTAAACAAGCAATATTAAAGGAGTAAAAACCAGCAACACTGTTAACAGGTTTCAGGTGCCTATTTCAGAAGCGCACAAGGCGGGGTCAACCCTGGACAGGGTGCCAGTCCATCGCAGGGCACACACACACACACACACACACACACACACACACACACACACACTACAGGCAATTTGGTAACACCTAATCTGCATGTCTTTGGACTGTGAGAGGAAACCAGAATACCCAGAGGAAACCCAGCAAGCACAGGGAGAACATGAACCCTGTTAAATTGAACCCTCAACCATGGAAGTGCAAGGCAACCGTGCTAACCATTCCGTCACCGTGCCGCCACACTGTTAACAGAAAATACTTACTTTTAAAACATTCTGTACTGTATGTGTAGAATGTACAGTATACACACATGGGAGAATATAACTGCATGTATCAGTATACTGTACATATTCAGAGAAAAGCATCAGTTAGTCTCTTGTTACAAATGAACAGAATCACAGAGACAAACAAACAAACAACAACAACAAAAAAAAAACATCTCAGATGAGTGAATTCTCAATGATGATCTAATCCTAATCATTCCCTACTGGTATCAGGGATGTACATGATTTTGTTTTTTTTAATAAAGCCAAAATTCTATATTATATTTTAGTTGCATTTGAGAACATCGGAGAACACAAGGCCACTGCATGTGAACCTTTTGGAGTTTCCTTGTGTTTTCCTCAGATTTAAATGTGTGTGTAATTTAAACTGAACACACACATTATAGTAACATGATGATATTAAGGAGGTCTTCAGTGTTTGACACATGCAGTTATTTACAATGATGGTTCAAATCTCTAGTTAAAGACAAGAAATTCTGTCACTGTCACATAAACATTTATTCATGTAAGCAAAATCACCAGGAGCAGTTATTTTATTCACATGACTAACATTTGCTTACTGTTAATATTCCTAAACTATTAAGGCATAACTAAAATTCATATTTTATTATTAACTCGCTCAAATTAGCACTTTTTTATAAAGCAATAAAATGTGTAAAAAAAAAAAAATTACATTAAAAAAACTCAGCTGATGAGCAACAGTCCAGTAAGTTGTGCTGCAGTTATACTACTGGAACAGCATTGTAACATTACAGCATCACTACAGTAAAAATAACAGTAACAGTGACTTTTACAGTAACAGAAAAGGTAACACTACTGCATCACTATAGTGACAGTAAAAGTAACACTACAGAATCAGTACAGTAACAATAAAAAATTAGCTTTTTAAGCACCATTCCCTGAGCATTAATATCATCACATGTAAAAAAAAAATGTTATGTAAATAAAGTGCTACATGAAGGTCATCGTAAGATTTTACAGTTGGTCTCTTCTTGTTTAAGCATAAACTACCTCTAGTTACAGAAATAAAAAATTATTGTGGTTTGAGTAGAATTAAAAAAAAGAAGAAGGAATAACAGACCTCAGGAGACAATGACAGTACTTCAGTGGACCTGAACAGGCTACTATGGGGACCTGGTCTGTGTCTGCTATGGGGCCCTTTCCACTACGGGCGTGGCTACTATTAGGTGCTGTCTGTAGTGGGCATTGTCCACTGGAGGGTGTGTCTCCAAGTACAGATTTGTACTGATTGGCCCATTAAATTAACACTCACTGAAGAATAATTAATCTGTCCCTGAGATTCAGCTCCTGGTCTGTGCTGTTTCAAGACAAACAGAACATATAATGTCTGTAAAAAGTACTGTGTAAGCACACACACACAAACAAACACGTGTGTGTGCACACAGAGGTGCTGCTTGGCAACAGGCAAGGCAGGCAACTGCTTGAGCACCCAGAGTAGGGGGCCCCAGAGAACTGAAAAACCTATTTAAAATAATAAAAAATATAATAATAATAATAATAATAATAATAATAATAATAATGTATTAATATAATAATTAACATTATATTCTATTATTTATTCTATTAATTAATATAATAATATAATAGTAAATAAATGTTATTTGTAATCTAATAAATTGAGAGAGGCCCCTGCAAATGTTTACCTAGAGCCCAAACAGACACTAGGACAACCTCTACACACACATACACACACACACACGCACACAGAGTGCTGGACTGTTGTCCTGTGCAGAAGAGTCATGCTGCCGTGTTGCGGAGACTCAGCGCTCGATGAACTGCAGATTAATGTCTCTGTCTGGAACCAGGAGAGTCCGGGTCATGGGTCGGACCACATGGGCGCGTGGATCAGGTTTCACATCGAAATGCAGCAAAATCTGGAGTTCGACAGTAAAAAAAGAATCATTTAAATTAATTAGAAATAAATATAACATATCAGTTGAAATGAACTGAATGAAATTAACTGAACAAAATAAACAAAATGGAACTCGTACCCGACTGAGTGCCAGATACAGCTCGAGCTCTGCGATTCTGCGGCCAATGCAGCTGCGCTTCCCTACTCCAAAAGGAAGAGAAGAGTACGGGTGATGCACTTTATCACGGCCAAGCCACCGCTGCGGGATAAACGAGTCCGGGTCGGAAAACTGAGCTGGGTCACGTGATGTGGCGTAATGACACAGAGTGATGAGTGTCTGCAGACAGGTGAAAATACATCACAATGAATGGTCAGGGTTATAATGAAGAGGGATTATAATGAACTTCATGTTCAGTTATGACACAGGGTGGGGTTATAATGAAGGGCAGAGTTACATGAGTGTTTTATAGTAGTGTGCTAATTGCACTTTATGTTCAGGTGTAAGGAGGATGTCAACGACATGCACCATGTGTCTGAGGTGAACTGTAGATCAAGTAGTATTAGATTTTTGATTATTTACTGTGTAAATAATCTGTCGTATGAACATGATTCTCTTCAAAAATGAACATACCCCTACCTTTTTGGGGATGATGTACCCCCCAACTGTTATATTCCGATCTGTGATGACTCGAGCGTTAGCAGGAATCACAGGATACAGTCTGTTTATGAACAATAACAAAAAGAGTATCAAAAGCATGAACCAAGACCTGACATTTCCCTCAGCCAATCAGAACACACCATGATGCTCTTAGAAAATCAGAGCACAACATATGGACTGATGTGTGAGGAATGATAAGGAGGGTATAACACAGCACATAACTGCAAATATAACTGAGGACATAAATGAGGGAATAAATCCTGAACCTTGTGATTTCTTTAATGACGGCCTTCATTAGAGGCATGGCCGCTACATCAGCTGCTGTTGGGATTCTTCTGTCTCCCAGAACATTCATGACCTCTGACCTCAAGGACTCCTGAATCTCAGCATGGCGAGAAAGCTCATAGAGAGACCAGGACAGCGTGCTGGAGATCTGAGACATGGACGTGCAGAAGTGAGCAAGTGAGCATGTCTTAAAGTGTTAATTTAGTGGGCATAAATAAATAAATAAATAAATACTATACCGTATCAACTCCTGCGAGCAGCAACTCTGTCACGTTACTGTACACAGACTTTATCGGCATTCCAGCACGAGACAAGAAGTAGGTCAGGTATCGCCCCTCCACTTGCTCTCCACGCGCCAGCTTCTCTTTTTCCTCTTTAAGGCGCTGATCGATGTGACCTTTCGCTGTGGAAGAGGAAATGCAGCGTGCTGTTGTAGCGATCAGCTCACAGATGATCAGCACACAGTAAACTCTTTCTTACACTCATTCTTACGCTCACCGAACTGGAACATGTAATCCCAGCACTGACAGAATGTTCGCCATGGACCGGGGAAAAGGCGGTGGAGCCAAACTGGCATGGCCATAGTGAGCAGCGTCATTACAAACATTGTGTTAATGGACTGGATGAAGCGCTCTGTTTCCATGGGAACCACTGCGTCCAAACACCCGATCCTGGACTCAAACAGTACCGATGAAATACCTGAGAGAGAGAGAAAGAGAGAGATGCTTTATGGATGTCTTTTTCTTTATTTTTCTTTCTTTATTTAAATTAATTCCAGCTCCCTGTGTGTGTGTGTGTGTGTGTGTGTGTGTGTGTGTGTGTGTGTGTGTGTGTGTGTGTGTGTATATACCTTCAAGGCCAAAGCGGTAGAACTCTGTTGCGATGTCTTTGACAACTCCGTGAGAATTTTGCTGTGTGCGGAGCTGGAGTTTAGTGATCAGGTCATTCACTACAGAGTTGAGTGTGCTCTCGTATGCCTCCACAGATTTGGGACGCAGCATGTGTTTAGCCAGAAGACTGCGAACTCTCTGCCACTCCTCTCCCTCGCTGACAACGCACACAACACAATCCATCCATCAGTTAGTCACACATTAAACAATTTACATTTATAATTTTAATAAGGTGTATGCGTGCGAGTGTGTGTATGCATCCTTACGCAGTCAGCAGGCCGTATCCATGCCCTCTGTGATTCCTGTAGTCCTTCCAGGAGGAAATGTCTGACCGCACAGGTGTGTGTCCCTCCTGTCTAAGCACTTGCTCTATCAGCTCGGGTTCTGCCACATGTACTGTCAGAACCGGCCCAAAACTTGCCTTCCACATAGGTCCAAACCGCCGCCGCCCCTCCAACTGGGAAGAAACACACACTGAGTGTACTGCACACTTCCTGTGTGTGTGTGTGTGTGTGTGTGTGTGTGTGTGTGTGTGTGTGTGTGTGTGTGTGTTTACCTGCAGTTCATGCAGTCTGGACAGTCCTCGTTTTGCCAGCAGGTCCCAGATGAACCTGACTGCTGATGGTCCGGGCATCTGATCCAGCGTCCTCACGCTCACCATCGGTTCAACACACTTAATTACTGGGGTCACGGTCCTCCATGACACACGCATCATTTGCTGCAGCATCTTCACACTCTGTACCCAGACTTTACACACAGTTCACACACACTTTGCCTCTGACAGATTGACTGTATCCCCCACACTTACCTGTTCTGTATTTATAACACTCAACCAACCACACTCACACACTGCCCACCCATTTCTAATAGAAAGGTTGTCCTGAGGGTGTGGCCAATCATAAGGCAGGGCTTCAGCAAACCCCTGATTTCAGGTAGTGATGGGAAGTTTGGATCATTTTAGTGACTCGGTTCTTTGAATCAAAATGAACGAATCTTGACAACATACACAAATGTTGTCTATAGTTCTAATAATGAAACAATTACAATGCAGGTAAGGACATATGATAAACAGAATGAGCAGCTCACCTTTCATATTTTCTGGCCCGAGCCGTGCTTTCCTTTGTCACGTGACCCCATAGACGCTATTATTGCACTGCATAGCGTCAATGGGAGACACGTAACAAAAGAACGAACGACTCAGTCAAGAAGACTCATGAGACTATCCGCTCATTTCTGTTTTCTGCACATACAGTAACCTACGGAGGTTTTACGATGCTTTGCGCATGCGCGCCCTGTAGAACATTCACGAATCACTCTCTGAGACTACTCGTTCTTGTGAGTCTTGTTAAAGACTCGTTCAAAAAGAGCGAATCGTTCATGAACGACTCATCAGTCACAGGTTTCTAATGAAAACCTGTAGCAATATGTAGAAATAAGAAACGTGAATTAGCATCTGCACAGCTGAATTAACCGCTGTACTGCTGAATTTACACCCGTGCCATTGAATTTACATGTGCGTGGTTGAATTAACACCTGCGGTGCTTAATGAGAACTCATGTAAACACCGAATGCTGCAGTGTTTCTTAATGCAAACTGACTGAAAAAGAAAAATATTTAAATATCACTACAACACAAACAGTATGAATAAACACACAGAATAGTAGTAATGTAGCAGTAATGTATAAACACACAGGTGATGTCTGTCCGGGGTCTTTGGAGTTTGCATATGAATATGTAAATCAATATGTATGTATGTATGTATGTATGTGCAGACTCCATTGTGTGTATTCAGGTCTCTCTTCGTCTCTCTCTCTCTCTCTCTCTCACACACACACACACACACACACAGATAATGTCTGCTGACCAGGCTCTTTGGATTTTGCATATGAATCTATTAATCAATATGTGTGTATATGGATGTGTGGAGACTCCATTGTGTGTATTCAGCAGCTCACACAGACACACACACTAAACTACTAAACTAGCAGACATAATGATCTGCACACAGGTTACACACATACAATGCAGTGTGTGAGGTTACTGATGCTCAAGATAAACCTGGAGCTCAGCCAACATTGTGTGTGTATTCAGTGTGGAAATCTAATCAGTACGGAGAACTCGGCCTGGATAAGTGTGTGTGTCCCAAACTGACTTCGACCTCCTTTAGATTTCACAGAAGACCAGAAATCAGAATGTGATGGAGAGATGTGGCATGAAGTTTCAGCACGTATGCTCCTGCTCTCATCATGTGTCCTCATTAGCATATTTAAATAGAACCTTAGTACCACATATCAGTATTGTATCTTTAGACTTACCTTAATTTTTTTTAAATAGCACCACATTACCATATTACACCAATATTATATCATCACCTTCATTATCAATATATTTAAATTACATTAATATTACATTAATTACATCAATAATATAATTGCCCATTAACACATTTAAATAACATCCCATTACCACATTACAATAGTACATTACAATAGTATTTTAAAATGAATAATATCATCTCCTAATCTCATTCATATATTTAGATAATACCACATTATCATATTACACCAGTACTATTTTATTGCCTTACCTCACTGATATATTTAAATATGATCACATTAAACCAAAACTATATAATTGCCTTATCTTTTGACCATATTACACCATGACGCTATATTATCATCTTACCTGATTAATATATTTAAATAACACTATATTACATCAATACTATATAATCTCCTTACTTCATTTACTTTTTTAAATATTTTACATTGTCATATAAACATTACTAATATTATCAAATAACAATACTTTAGTACATTAAAATATTATCATATATTGTAATTATCGGACTACATTCCCGATGGACTGTCATGTGAATTTACACACTTTACCATATCATTAAATTACACAATACGTTTACTCTAATAGCATCTTTTTACAACAGAATAGCATATTATAGGATATAGTATTAGAAATCTTTTAATGCCTCAAGAATGATTTTAAGTTTTTTAAGCTAAATATGGATTAAAAAAAAGAATACTTCACAAAACACAGACTACACACCATGTACAAAGCAGAGAAACACTATATGGTCAAAAGTTGGTGCACCCTGACCATCACACACATATGTCCCTGTTGAACACACCATTCCAGATGTGCAGTTATAATACACTCTTCTGTGAAGGCTATACATTAGATGGTGGAGCACGTGAATGTGTGTGGATTTGTGTTCATTAAGGAACCTAAAGAATCAGTTCATCTGAAAGCTGATGGATCAGTGGGGTTGAGTTCAGTCAGGGCTTGGTGCAGGACACTTGAGTTCTTCTGTTCCGACACACTCTTAACACACAGTGTCTTCATAGAGTTGTCTTTGTGGATTTCACAGGGGCATTGTCATAGTGTTTGCACTGAAGGGAAACTGGAAAGCATCACTTTGAGGGAAGTAGCGAGGTTTGCACATAACGTCAGTGGGAACAGGAACTCATTGATACTAAGCATAATGAAAAGTATGACTTCACATTTGTTCATTAATACAGGGTTGTTTTGGTGTTAGAGAAATAACACACCTGGGGAAGTGCTATTATAATAAAAAATCCTGCTTACACCTATGTAGCATCACACATATGCGCGCACACACCTTTACACTAATATCACCCTACTCCTGTTACACTGATTATATACATTACATATTATATATTATTTATATATACTGTATTAATGTTGTTGTTAAACAGTAGAGATCTTACTGTACATCATCAGCTGTCATCTTTAATCTGCATTACCTGCAGGAGGAATCACCTTCACTTGCTGTTTCAGTTGAACACTAGTTTTAAACTGCTTCCATACAGTTTCAGTACACAGGAAAGCAACAAGGGTCAAGCAGGTCAAAGTTCAAATCCAAAAATAAAATCTAGGTCAACTACTGGCTCCCCCACATGCATATACAGGTTTAATGTAAATGAAGTAAAATGTACACATGAAAAATTTTAAATGCCAAGGCAAAAATAAAAAATAAAAAAAAAATGCCAAGGCATGTTGCTAATAATCGTGGGTAATCAATTAGCACTGTTCTGCTTGCTGATATGCTAGATGTTAAATTTTTTTTTTTACATTTCACATGAACAGTTTTGCTGTGTCTGACTAGCTCAAGAATTTCACAGAGATCAGTAATGATGGAGTTTTTAATCTTTCTGTGGTGTGTGTGTGTGTGTTTGTATGAGTTTGTAATTTCGTGTATAGCTAGCGGTCAGATCTACGCTAGTTTTGAATCTTACTCACTAAATGCGTTTGTGGAAATCCTGTAAGTTGGAATTTGCAGGCTGTAATAGTGCCATCTCCACCTCAGCATGTTGGATGTGGGGAGAGAGAGAGAGAGAGAGAGAGCACCATGGCCGGCTCCGCTAAACTGTGTGTTCTGAGTAACCTTAAAAGAGTGGTCTTCAACCTGTTTTACACCACAGACCAGTTTTATGTAAGACATGTTTTCTGAAGACCTGTCATTGTGTGCTTATAATAAAGCAGAATTTATACAACATATAATGCAGAATCAGTGTTTGTTTCACCACGGGGAAATGGTATCTAGGAATGATGGGAGACAATCACACCTGAAGTGTATTTCTTATGTTCAGTCTGCTACGGAAAGCTAGGTTGTTGGAAATTAAAGCAGGGTTTTTAGTGATTTGTGGCAATCTGAGGATATTCTACTTTGATTTTCTGAAGGATTGAAGTTGTCTCAAACTCAATTAAGGCCACATTTATTATATAGAGCGAGAATGTGAATCACCTGTTGCGATAAACCCGTAATGTAGGTAGGCTTGGCATTTTCATTTAAATACAGCTTTCTTTCTTTCCTTCTGTTGGCAGTCTCAGCAACTCTTCTGCTGTTTCATCATTGAGTATTTTCACTTTTTCAAAGAAGCTCTACCGAGACGTTTTTTTTTTTTTTTAAACTAATTTTAGCTAGAGTTAGAGTAAATAAAATACTCTACAGACTCCGAGTTGTGTTTAACACAAAAGTCGATGTTCTCTGTGGGTTTACTGGATGGAGGCTGGAAATTACAATTACAGCCTTATCATCATCCTTAGGTTGCTCATCAGGGACAATCTGATAATAATGATTTATACATATTTCCTTACCATTTTTAAAACAAATTTCTATTATGCTTTTAATTCTGTAAAGCTGATTTGCAACAATGACCATTGTTAAAATTGCTATATAAATAAACCTGAATTGGACTGAATTTAAAACACTGCAGTATAACACCTACGTGCTAATTGTCATGCTATCTTGCAAGTCACTAACTAGGGCCTACTTACTCACTCGCTAGCTAGTTTAGAACAGATTCCATCATAATCTAACCAGTGTCCAGGTTCAGGAGAAATATAAGAGATTTCAGTTCATTTTGGTTTCAATAAATATATTTCTGGTAAATCAGTTTGAGAGAGAAAGAGAATTTTACTGTTAGCTGAAGTCAGGGTTTCATGCCAAAGCCTACAACATGCTATTCAGAAATCTCTCTGTCCGACACACACACACAGATAAAGAGAAGCTTGTTAATGATTTATGTTTCTCTGAAGTAACTGGAAAAGAATACAGTAATTCATATCTGTATAAATTACTCTGAGAAATTTGTCTGATTTAGCTTCTGTGTGTTAAAGTTCCAAGTGTGTTAAAGTTCAAGAATAAAGGCTGTCTTTATGGTGTGTGTATTCCGTTAGGCAGCAGGAACTGATGTGGATGTTGAGCAGTTCGTATGCCGCTAGCTGTGTTAGCATCAAGAACAGCATTAGCTGATTAACCAGCAGTGTATTCCTGCTGTATGACTTATGAATGTTTAATGCAGTTGTCTCATCAGCTTTCTGCGGTCAGATCAATGATACTGCTGTGTACACACACTCATCCTAATAGCACTGATCAGAATTATGAGTATATTTTATATACTCATAATTCATATCTGGACAGGGTAGGTTTTAGGAAGAAGTGCTTGTGTTTAGATTAAAGGTCACACTGTTTCTGTTCTGTGAAAATCTTTTAATAAAGAAAGAAAGACAGACTTCAGGAAAAATCATTGTGTGTACGTGAGAAAGATTAACGGTCAGTGGAACAGTCACAGTAGTCTATCTCTGACAATGAGATTAGGTTAGTGCTAACTCTGGGGAAAAAATTATAGGAAGTGACTGAGGGGAGAAATCTTTTCTGACTGAACAGGGACGAGTCCTGAGGAGCTCTCTTAGGTTCTGAGCTCTAAAGCGCAACCCATGTGAGACTCTGCAGAAGTCAGTTTAAAGAGATTCTCAGAACAAAACCCATCTCTGATAAATGTTTAGGAAACAGAAACATGAGAACTGATTCATTTTATAACTCAAACTCTTAATTTAAAAATCAGAAATACAATTTAATTATTTAATACATTATTTACAAAAAACCTCAGTGAGTGCAAAATGAGTTATAGCTCATTCTGCTTCTGAATAACATGTGGAAACGTGACCTCAACCTGGACACACGTTTTTGGATCAGGTCCTGGAATACTGGGACTCTGGTGGTCGCATCATCACACTGGGGTTCTGGTGGTCGTATCATCACGCTGAGGTTTTGAAGAGAGAGTTTCAGCTCGGATCCTCGGATCTGCGAAAAACAGCAAGGAAGTTTTTTCCTCCATTCCTCTGCACCTTCTTCCCTTCTTCTGTACACGTTCCTAAACGGCCCACGATGATGTCATCCATCTGCAAGGACAAAAGCTAATGTTAAAGTGCTAGCAAAAGTAGAGAAACTGTCTGCCGATCTGTTTGCCTGCCCTCCTGCCCTTCTGTCCACCCCTCAAACTTTTAGTCCATCTCTACCACCCCTCTGTCAACCTCTGCATCTCTGTCCTATCATTTACTTGTACATGTTCATCTGTCTGTTTGCATGTCCGTCTGTCATTCTCCATCAGTCTCCCTGTCTTTCTCTTTTTAATTCATGAATAATTCTGTGTGTGTGTGTGTGTGTGTGTGTGTGTGTGTATGTGTATGTGTGTGTGTGTGTGTGTGAGAAAACAGTACCAGTTCCTCCTCAGACACTTGGCTGAATAGCGGATGCTCTGTGAAGTGTTTCACCATCCAGACATGCACTTCCTCCACATCGGTCATGGTGTAAACTAAACCCTGTCAAACACACAAACACATCATGCCTTCTACCCCTGATGGAAATGTTTTTTAAAAGTGACAATGTGTGAGAGAGAGAGAGAGAGAGAGAGAGAGAGAGAGAGAGAGAGCGATACCAGTCCACATTAAAGACAGATGTTATTCCCAGAGGGAGAGGATGAGATGCCGGATAATAAAGTGAGTCAGCTGACATAGGGTGAATCAGTTGAAGGAATGAATCAGTTGCCCAAATGAATCAGATGATTCATTGTGTAAGTGAGGGACAAATAGCTGAGAAAGTAAACAGCAGGTGGAGTCCTGTGTCATTGACATTTACTCTAATTTACTGAATAAACAGAACACACGATTCACAGAAACATACATGAGAAGCTGAACGTTCAGAACCTCAGCGTTCCTCAGAAGCCTTCAGAGGCTCAGCTGAAGCTCAGAGCGGGCTAAAGAGATTATAAGGAACACCGGCTTATCATTCTTACATGACCCAGTCTTATAAAAATATAAAACCAGAATCATTATGGTAGATTTGACTTATTGGGCATGAGTGAGCGTGGGTGTGTGTCTTACCCCGACTCGCAGTGTGTATGCATACTCCGCTAATAAAGTCGGACTGATAATCCTCCATTTGTGCTTAGTTTTTTTGAAATGGGGATCTGGAAACAGGAAGAACATCTTGCTGAGCTGTGCACACACACACACAAACACACACAGTACCAAAAAAAACTCACATTAACTTGAGTGTTCGTACAGCATGTGTAACAGTTTAAAAATGCACTACACAAGTGAGAGTGTAATGAAAATGTTCAAACAATGTCTACGGGCTGTGTGATATAATGATGATGGCAATGAAGATTGTCCTCTGTCGCTGACTTACCTGTCCTTTAGTAAAGAAGTTGGGGAGGTATTTCATGGCGTTACTGCGCACACAGGCGATGTTCTGGTACTTTCCTGGTTCAGAGGCACGGAGAGAACGAATTCGATCCTGAACGTAATCTGAGACTTTAACCCGAATCTCCAAACCCAGAATTAGCTTATCAGGGAACAACGACGATAACTCCACTACCACAGAAACAAATGAGAAACATGAATAAATACAGAAATGTTCTGTGTCAGAAAAAAATACTAAGGTTTTTTAGGTATTAAAACACAGTAAGAAGAATAAATAAAATACAACCACTGAGAAAAGGAATGAATCATAAGCTGAGAAAATATTGCTCTGGAGCTGGAAGATGTTATATTTGGCGACCCCTTGTGGCTGATTTAATTTACACCAAACATTTTAAAACAAGAAAACTGTGTGTTAGTTATTAAAGTTTTAGAGTTAATCATATTATTAAATTAAATGTACAACTTCTCTGCTAGGAGCCATAATCAGCATATGACCGAGCTTTAATGCATTCATGAGAATTAAAAATCATTAATGTGTATTTGAAATAAATTGTCATTGGAAGTAAAATTAAGTAAAAGACAAACTGCATCTGTAGTTGGAGTGAATGTAAAACAAAAATTCTTTAGTATTTGATAGGATTAAAATCAGTTGAAACTAAAGTAAAAAAAAAAAAAAAAAAAAGTCCTGTAGCGCTGTATTCGCCATCATTACAGATGAACTGTGCGAGTTGACTGTATGTACCTACTTGTGATGGTAAACGAGAATACTTTTTGTATGTTTTTAGAATTTTTAGAAACAAGTGTTGCTCCTGAACATTCTTCAAGATACTGTTCTAGATTTGAGCTCCATAAACAGGTCTGATCGAGTGAGTCTGATTGAGCACGGAATTCCTTGGTTTAAATACAATTCATTTTTTTGTCACTGACGCAATGTATGTTCTGTACACTTAAATTACAGAGAACGCAAAACAGACCAGGCGCATCTAAGGAACATGTAAAAACAGAAGAGAATGTAATGAAGGATCAACTGAGTCAGCGGAGTTGTATTTCTTATCTGCTGGTCTTCTTTAACAGTGTGTATCTGTGTTATGACGTTTCTCTGGACTGAAAGATATTCCACTTCCCGTGTATGTGTATGTGTGCATGCATGTGTGTGCCTGTGTGTGTTATCTACCCAGCAGTCCCCCGTATCCACACCCGATATCAGCGAACTCCACCTGAGCACTCCGTCGTCCCTCTGTCTCCATCTGCTCACCATCTGAGCTGAAATACTCAGGATAAAGCTGAGACCAATTCATCTGCTCTGGGCACAAAGGACTGAAACACATACACGAACACAGTGAGAGAGAGAGAGAGAAATAGAGAACAAACAAATCTGTTATACAAGTAT
>JAAGKR010004891.1:0-56221 GCA_011419295.1 Clarias macrocephalus | reverse complement strand
GAAATTTTGCACTGAGGACGCATGAAAGGGACAATTACTTTCACTGTCTTAAAAATGGTAGATTTATTGAGGTCCATTCACAAATCAAAAAAGAACAGCTTTTGTTTTTTACAGAAACAAAGAAAGTAACAAGTGTATTCAGAAAAGAGTATTCATTTGGATATTATTAATAAATAATTCTTAAAAGTTGTCTCTAGGATGACATTTTGTACAACCACATTTAACATACCCAAAATGAGGTAAGCGAGTGATCTCGGGTCGCTGTACATTCAAAGGAAATCTGTATCAGGTTTGGTCTCTTGCATAAAAGATTGAGGAATTTAATTTAAAACATTGTTCCCATGTGGCAAGATTTCACATGCACACAACCATATCATCATTTTTTTAAATGTCCATTTATCCATTTTACAAAGACAAAACCCAGCATGTACTGTATAGTATTAAAGTTTAATTTGCATAGTAAAAGGTTGATTGTGCTCACTTTTTCTGAGTTGATGGAGTCTTCAGAGCCAGGCCTCAGGCCCATGAACTTCTTTTATCATTGTCAAACTGTCTATAATTTTTCCAGACTGAAGACAAAATAATGAATTCAGTGACTTAGTTCTTGATGAAGTCATTAGCTTAACAATTTTCTATATGACAACACTTAAGAATACAGGATATTTGAAGAAAGAATTAATGACAACAGAATGCTATAAGAGGTATAAGTAAAGGCTTGCGACTTTTAAATTTTTTACTCACTCTAAGTGCAGATATTTGAACTAAAATTTACTATTATAACAGTGTATGAAAACAATGAAGCCTAAGGCCATACTAGGACAAAGTAGTCTACATAAACACCAAATAATTGTGCGTGGTGTAATTACTATCCATATACAATGACCAGACATAGCATTATGACTACTGAAACCTGCCATGAATAAATAACATATTTGACTAATATTTAAATATTTACATTTGTATATTAAAATGTATAATATTCAATTTAGCCTTTTCCACAATGCAAAAATGGTTCAAGAGTGGTTTGAGAAACCCAACAATGAGTCTGAGGTGTTGACATGGCCTCCAGATGCCAAACCACTCAAGCATCTGTGGGATGTGCTGGAAAAACAAGTCAGATCGCTGGAGGCCTAACCTCACAACTTAAAGGATCTGCTAGTGATGGCTTGGTGCCAGATACCACAGCATACCTTCAGAAGTCTGAGAGAATACATGCCTTGAAGGTTCAGGGCTGTTTTGGTGGCAAAAGGGGACCTAATCAATATTCGACAGGTGGTCATAATGTTATGGCTGATCAGTGTATATTCACTCTTCATAACAATAGTCTGTTATTTTTGTGGCACTTTTTGGATAACCTTTTTCAATGCCCTGCTAAAATTGGAAATATTTCTAGACTACAATAAAAACTCTACCTGCCTAATGCACTACTTTATATGAATAAAAACCTTCTAACAATGAACTAGTATAGGAAAGAAGTTTGGACTGATTGTCACAAACACAGCACGGCTTCATTAATCACATTACATAAACCACCGGAATTTGTACTGTAGTAGAAAGACTGCTCAAATTCTTATATGCTCTAATCATTTACTTACTGCAACTCACTACTTGCTGATCACTTTATAGCATATAAAGTATCTTAAAAGATTTAAAATGTTAATACTTGCCTAGTTCACAACTAATGAAAACTATTTCATGCTTTATCATCCTGTTGGGACCCAACTCAAATCTAAAATGATTTTCAGGCCTCATAGTGCTCTGCACATGTAGTATTGGGTTCTCAGGATGAATTTTTTTATATTACAATACTGATGCATGTTAAGCAGATACAACAAGATTTTTGTGGGATCTAAATAACATCAACTATTTAAAAAAATTATAAATACAAATAGTTAATATTAATGCGACTAAAATAACATTTTCAATGTCATGGGCAATCACAAGAACCTGTAGATGTTATACAACCTTAATCTACAGTCATGTTCAAAAGCTAGAACCCTTTCATTATGTCTTTAACAAAAATAAAGCCAAAAAGAACAAAAATATGGCCATTTTTAAGTACCCCCTTACTGCTTCCGCAGGATTTAGGAAGGTAAGTTGCAGCTGCTAATCATCAGCCTTTGATTAACTGATCATCAGCAGGTGTACAGAACTCTATAAAACAGAAGTTTTGTTTTTCAGTTTGCTGGTATGGAGCATTCAGGTGTCTGTTAGCACAATGCAAAGAGGGAAAGACATAAGCAGTGGTCTTAGAGGAGCAACTGTTACTGCACATCAATCTGGAAAGGGTTACAAAACCATTTCCAAACAATTTGGAGTCAATCTTCCCAGGAGTCAACGTCCCAGCACATTCACCCCATGATCAGACCATGCAATGATCAGAGAAATACGGGGAAAAAAAATGCAAAAGCTACATCTCAGACCTTACAGGCCTCAGTGAGCATGGTAAATGTTAAAGTGCCTGACAGCACAATTAGAAGAAGACTAAACAAGTATGGTTTGTTAGGAAGGTTTGCAAGGAGAATTCTCTGTCTAAAAAGATCATGAAGGCATGACTGAGTTACTGAAATGCTGTCCTATGGACAAGGTGAGACCAAAGTGGACTTGTTTGGCCTTAATGCCTATTGCCATGTTCGGCAAAAGACAAACAGCATCTCCTCCTCCAACACCTCACACCCACTGTCAAGCACAGCAATAAAGGGGTGATAATTTGGGCTTGTTTTGAAGCAACATGACCTGGGCACCTTGCACTCATTGAGTCAACCATGAACTTCTGTAACATCTGCATACAAGACCCGCTAGGATCAGATGACTTTTTATAATGCTTTTACACAAAAAACTAACTTTTGCTAAAACCAAAACTTTTGAACATGACTTTAAAATCCCACAAAACATATTTTATTATTATTTATTAATTTAATTTTTGCCTTTTGTTTAATATATGCATCTTATGCATGCAGGTTATTTATTTTACAAATAGCAAAACAAATGTAATTTTTTTCTGGTGATTTGGTTTTTGCCTGGACCTTTTCTGTTTAAACAAAAAAAATCCACGTATATATTTTTATGTTAACACTGACTCTGCTAAGTTTAGTACTCTGAATAGAGACTGGGGAGATTTTTACCTGGTCATCAGAGATCTGCTCTAGGTAGAGGTGTGTTGAGTTGATGATGTGCATACGTGTGTAGCCATAATCTGTACTTCTGAAGGCACTCCAGTCTCGAGGTTTGGGGATAAACCCATCATGTTTTTCTCGACACCCCTAAGAAAGACAAAATATCAGCCTTACTGCCCTTGGTATTCTCCGGAGATGCGTAGTATTTGACATTCTTTAAATTCTTTGAGATTCGTCAACTAGGATATGTTAAACACTTTTGGCAAACATTCAGCTTGTTCAGTATGTAGAGTGCTGCATGTTTAGCCATTCTTTTATCGTCATTAGTAATAACATTATTTGTGATGTCTATTAGCCAAGAGAAAAAAGAAATATTAAAGGAGTACATTCCAACTTTAGAAAGGATTAGCAAGAGCAGGAACATGGTCCCTGTAGGGGAAAGTCTTGATGTATTAGATGAGGTTAGTCAACTCCAGCATTAGAGCCCTCACATTGGGGCAGTGGCTACATAATCTTGGAGTCAAAGCTAATGCTGATGCTAATGCCATGGGAACATCACCCCTTTCCACTTTATGCGTCAAATAGATTTGCTCTCCTCTGTGAAACACCTGCCGAGAAACCTGAAAGAGCTCTGTTTATAGGAGACTATTCTAAAAATTTACTTTAGGGGCCTTTAAAGAACATTAGTCAGGTGTGTACCAGGAGCCAGGGTGGCAAACACAACAAATAATCATAGGATCCTAGGCAAGCCCAGATTTTAAAGATTGTTAATCAAATAGGAACTAATAAATATGCCTTTGTTAGTCAGTGATACTGTTGTCACAGTGCTAAAATTATTGTTTCAAACTTGTCAATAATGCCTCTCTCTTTTCCTGAGCCAAAAGCAGGTTTGCACATTTCTGTGGTTGGAAAAATGGGGTAGAACAATTCTGGTGATAAATGTATTATAGCATAATTAGGGCGCAATTAGTTTGTGAAGTACCAAACTAGAAATGATAAATAATTAGACACGTCATAATAGAGGACATCCATCATGTCATTATTTTCAAAATCGAGTGTGAATGAAATAATTTCTTATCATATGAATGTTATTTCTATTTGCTTGCAGAAATTGTTCTATATGTTTAAGGAATATAAGAGAGAATCTTGGATGTGCAGTGAATGTTCCAATATACAATCGGTCATAAAAAATAACACCACTGCCAGTTGAGCTGAACAACTATGATCACCAACTATACACCAGCACCTTATGTCAGGATCATTGGCACCCAAATCTCACCCATGCCCGAGGGGACTGAAGGTTAGCCCACCTGTTCCAATGCCACAGAAAAGTTAATGCAGCACAAATCATGTGCATAAAGTTTACTCAGGTTTGTTGACGCTCAAGTGGCTGGCATCTATGCATGCCAGGCCCCCTTATGTCCCTATTTCTTTCTGGTTCCCCAGAAAGAAAGAAAAAAACTGAATTCATAATGCTGAACTTATATTACTGTACCTGAAAAAAAGTATATTTCAAAAAATTTAAAATAATTAGAATGTTGGAAATTAAACTCAGGACTCAAAGACAGACTGCAGTCCCCTTTTGTCTATGATGGTCAGGTTTTAATTTTTATTAGATTAAACAGCCTTATTTTTTGCATGGTTAGGAAAATTCAGGCTATAAATAATGAGTCAGGGAAATTCAGGGAAAACATTTATGGGGGAAAAAAAAGTCTGGAACTAATCAAAACTCATCTAGTCAAAATTATTCTAATCCTGGCCAATCACAACACACCTTTGAGTTGAAACAATTTATTAGTGTCTGTTTGTCCAAAAGTTGCCTTAACTACAGTGTTTACTTGAGCTAATCCCACTTTGTTTCTGTGCAATTAATATTTCTAAAATTTCCCTGGCCCCTTCTACAATTTGAATTTTTGCCTTTATTTATTTCATCATAAGAAAACCTTATATTATGACTTTATTTTTCCTTTCTCCCCTATCTGCCCTGTGCATTGTGTTTCATAAATAAAGTTACAATAAATATGGTTCAAAATTACATGAAAATAAAATCCAAGTCCACTAACTGCAACAATCAATCCACTGAAGGCCGATATCTCCAAGGACTTAAACATCAACACCATACAGCTGACAATCACAGCGAGCTCTGATTTTCATTATGTTCAAATCCAAGTAGAGAAAAGGTCGATCCTATTGTTTGTTAATGTGTAGAGGTAAATTATTAAGTCAGCCATGAACCTGGCTAAAACCACATAATGCTAGTTATATATGTAACTGTGATTCTATTAACCCTGGATATCAGGGGAAGTGTGTACCTTTGGTTACCAACGTCTGTACATGCACACACACATGTTGAGGTCTTTCAACAAAATTCTACAGTAATTTATGATGTAGAATTTGCATTAAATTTCACTGTCCAAGGGGATCATTGACTAGAACCTTTCCACTAAGCTAGGTCTGAGGACTTGTGACTTCAGTCGCTCGATAGTTCAGGACTGGAGTTTCCTACAGTCTACCTGAGCCTCCATAAAAACTGGACTCTATTTTAACTTAAACACATCTCCTGTTATACTGAACTTCCAATACCACACGGTATGATGCAGATCACTCCCTGCTATCTGTTTTACCCAAATGAGGATGGGTTCCCTGTCGAGTCTGGTTCCTCTCAAGGTTTCTTCCTATTACCATCTCAGGGAGTTTTTCCTTGCCACTGTCGCGGTCGTCCTCGGCTTGCTCATCAGGGACAGTCTTATCATTTTGATTCATACACGTTCACATCTCATACAAACCTAAATACCGTAATTCATTTGATTATGTAAAGCTGCTTTGCGACAATGTTAGTTGTTAAAAGCACTATACAAATAAAATTGAATTGAATTGAATTGGTTCAAAATTTTAAAACGCGAGGACTAACTCATTGGAACATATATGAATGAAATCAACTTAATCTCATAGTATTGTTTTCAGACCTCCATGGTATTCCATGGTAACTATGGAATTAAGTGCCACTCAGACATTTACATGTAAGTAGAGCATAGGGAAGAGTTCAACAACTGAGGTCTGCCGTAGTCCGCCCCACTGTCTGAATTTTGGGGTTTGGAAATACACTAGAATATACACTGTTTAGCCATTACATTAACATTACATTATAAATTATAAACCAGCAAACTGGTGACACAACTAGTGGACACCCGAGCTGATATAGCACAAATCTAAAAAAAAAAAAAAAATTTTTTTTTTTAAAACCATCAATGATGGCCATGATAGAAAAACACCAGAACACCCGGCAAATCGCAGGAAACCCAAACCCGAAACCCAAACTTCCTACATCCCAATCTATCCAAGGAGGCAGCCCATAGCACCCAAAAGATCCACTGCCCCTGTCATGGTGCCAGGCAACACAGCATACCCCCAGAGGTCTTCTGGAGTCAAACTCTGAGGAGCCAAAGATGCCCAAGTGGTACAAGGGAAACCTATATAATACTGGGCTTAATGTTTTTGCGTTGTAATCTTATGACTAATTGGTGTGTATGGAAGGCCATTAGAAAGCAACAATTATTACACAAATATGATGATTAATTAACAGAAAGAAGTAATCATCCATAGAAAACATTGGCAAACACCAGAAATGAATTGGATCATACAGTAGGATGTGTCGAGTGTTCATTTAATGATGCCAAAACCCATATTGTGAAACCAAATTTTGTGTGATTTTTGTGATAATTATAATGTTGACTAGCCATGCGAAACCTTGTCTCTTACTCAAAAACACTCAGCTTAGGAGCACTGCCTGTGTGGTCAATTTTTTGAGTCATTAAGCAAAGATTATGGTTCATCAAATTATTATTTTGTCATACTGTAATAATTACTACACACAGTTGCCATAAGAATGCAATGATATTTATACAACTTTATTTATAATTGACTTTATTGGGTTAATTTGAACAATTCCAGAGTGGGGAGTCCACCCTAGAGATGTGACACACACATATTTTCCCAGAAGCTGTATTTGTGCTTCCTTTTTTTTTTGTTAAACTGAAAAATATACTTACAGCTGAGCCAGTAATGATATGAACGGGTGCTTTAGGATTCACATATGGTGCATCAACACTCCCATTATACACCTGTGACAAATCAACAATAGACTATATAATAATAATAATAATAATAATAATAATAATAATAATAATAATAATAATAATAATAATAATAATACATGGTTTTATTTCATTTCTAACATTTTGTGCAAAACAATTAATTAGGATTTATGACATTTGTTTATACTGGACCTTGTAATTATACACAGGCCATAATCTCTCATAGGTATGTTCATGTGCCCAAAGCTCCAGATCCACTCCTGCAACAACATGTCCACCCAATGTGTTACTACGTCATTAGCAAATTATCCACAAATTTAATTAAAAAGTGTGACACAGTAAACTGAATCTCCTCGGTATTAAAAAATATACTACAGAGTTTTTACAAGTTTACCATATCCTTTATTAAGAGATTCATCTCCTTCAGTAGGGTTATGATGAAAGTTGAGAAAAATTTCCATTTGGCAAGAAAGATATGCTTTCAAGTGTAAATAAACTCTTAGATGAAATCCAGAGAACTCCACTGAAACCAAAACTCAGCCACTGCTCACTATGGCCAATCCGAAGGGGATGCTTTGGTAATACTCTATGTTCTATGGGTTTAAGTATAACATTTCATTTAAATGAACAGAGGTTTAGTAGGGACATCCAATCTTATTTTATGCACAATGAAATGTCTAATATAAGCAAAGAATAATTTTGTTTGGCTTTCTAGATGAAATTTGCCACCCACTGACTTGGAGTTTCACCGTGCTTTATAAGAAGATGTGTGAGACACTGAGGTATACCGTGCTGATAGAATAAGTCCTCCAGGCCTGGGGCATGCGGCATTGTGTCACTGCGCCCATGGCGTACCTGAAAAAAGAGAAATTGGTGGGAGGCAGATATTCATACCTCATATAACATTATACAATTTAATTAACATTATAGAAACAAAAATTGTATGAGCTGTGTTTTTTAATAATACATGGCCCTCCCAAAAACATGTTGCATTATTTTTATATTGAAATCCCTGCTAATGTGAGACTAAAGACATCCATGGCTTTGCAGTTTGGCGGCATCCCAATGTTGCATCAGTAAAGTAAGTATACAGTGAAATACTCAATGAATCTGTGGATTCTACCCACACTTGTATGACTGGGATAAAGTGCATGGAAGAATAAGCCTGATACTCTTGCATCATATTTAGCAAAGAGCAATATGTGTACATGTTTCTTATTGAACCAAATATCTTAATGGTACATTGATGAATCCCAACATTCATTTAGCTACAAGACTCAAGAAAGATCCATACATAGCTTTCAAACTTGGTGCAGTCATCTTTATCATCATTGGAGCAGTACATGGGTCTGTGTGCCATGGTTATTATCCAGGGTCTTGCAGCCCTATTCTCTGGTTTGTTTGCTTCCTAGTCAATTTAATAGGCACAAATGTATGAAATGAAATGAAAAAATATTAGTGCATCCTTAATTCCTTGGGTTAGTCTGAAAAATTCCAACTTACTCAATTAATAATTTCTAAATAATTTCTTTAGTTAAGACGAAATACCTCCAGGTCTTTCTGTAACCACTTATACTGTCTGAAGAGAAGATCTAGACCATATTCAATGTAGAAGTAGACTTCAGTGGAGAAAGAAATGATATGTGCTGACCCAATGTTCCAGCTGTATGCATAGAGAGACAAAAAAGATTTGACTAGTTTTAAAACACAGAAGCAAGCATAAATTCCTTTATCAAAGGGATGTACTTACAAAGAAATGCTGGAAATGTCTGTGCTTGTGTAATTAAAGTTCAACCTCAGGCATAAACAAAACTAAGAAGGGTGTAATGTTATGTAAAAGTCACGGTTTGGTACGTGGCTTGATTTTGAAGTAACTGTTTAATGCATTTTGGTACAGCAAAAAAGAAAAATATATGATTTACTTTTATTATTATGAAGTTATCTTCTTAATTTTATTTATTCACTCATGATTTATTATCTACTTGGCCACAACTTGCTCACCACAAAAGGAATTCAGATTTATCAATAGATAAATAAATTAGTGTTTGTGGAGAAACAAAAATATGATTATGTGCTTAATATGCATAAAAGAAGATAATAATGCATGTAGTTCATGGTAAAGTCCACAGACTACTTACGTTATTTATGATATATAATAAATATTGGAACAATGCAATTGTTTTTGCCACTGGCCGTAGTATACCACTATACTGAAGTTGAAACAAAACACACAAGCTATGAGTGAAGTCAAGACTTTCAGCTTTAATTTAAAAAGTGTGGCATTAACCATTCAGGAATTACCTAAATAGACCTAGGATGCAGGCAGCATTTCAACAATGCTGACAGCTCTCCTGTTATCCATCCCCTCTTACTTTCCACAAACGTGAGATGGGGCATCAACTTTGCTTAGTGCTAAGTGCAGTAAGCAAAGTTGATGCACGTAAGGCTGCTAGCGCTGACAGCATACCTGGGTGTGTGCTCAGAGCATGTGCTCAGAGCTGGCACAGGTTTTCACTAATATGTTCAATCTGTCATTGGCCCAAGCTCCTGTTCCCACAGGCCTGAAGATTTCTACAATCGTACCGTTGCCTAATTATTCTACAGCATCATGCTTAAATGACTTCTTCCCACCCTTATTATGAAGTGTTTTGAGAAATTGGTCATGAGTCACATCAAAGCGGATCTACCACCAATGCTGAATTCCCACGTCCGAATAGGTTGAGAAAGGATGCTGTTTCTACTGCTCTTTATTCAGCCCTCTCTCATCTGGACAACAATTTGCAGCTGGATTTTGGACTTCCTAACTGACAAACCTCAGACTGGGCAATCATACGTCCTCTATGCTCATAATGAACACTGGCATTCCATAGGGATGTGTGCTGAGTCCGTTGCTCTACTCCCTGTTTACTCAAGACTGTGTACCACTGCATAACTCCATGATCATAACATTGATCACCAACAATGATAAGTCGGCCTATAGAGAGGAGATTTGCAGTATATAAGTATGGTGTTTCTCCAACAAACTCACCTCTAACGCCAACAAAAACAAAGAGCTCATTGTGGATTTCAAGAAAAGAACAGAAGTGGAATATGTCTCCGGCTTCATGTTCCTAGGTGTCCACATCTCAAAGGATTTGTCCTGGTACAATAATAGTTCACTTCTAGTTAAAAAAGTACTTCTTACTTCCTAAGAAGACTGAAAATAGCTCATTCATATCTCCAGATTCTTGAACGTTTTTACCGTTGCACCATTAAGAGCCTCATGACCAACTCCTACAAAGGGTGATGAAATCTGCTCAGTACCTTACTGGGACCCAACGACCAGCTATTGAGCACCTTCACCACAGCAGATGTCTTCACAAAGTACACAGCATCATCACAGACTTCTCCCACCCAAGTCACAAACTTTTTGACCACCCTCCATCCAGGAGAAGGTAAGGGAATAAACCAGCAGGTTTAGGTCCAGCGTCTTTCCCACAACCATCACACTGATAAACTCTACCCAACACCATTAAACCATTAAACCACTGCATTACCTTTTTTCCTTCCCTACAGTATTATACACATGTATTTAACTGTAGATTCGTATTTATTCCCAACTCTCTTAATATACAGTATACACTATTTACAGGTTTTGGACAATGAAACTGAAACATTGGCCAATTTAGTGTTAGAGGTTTCATGTTTAAATGTGACCAACCTGGTGGCCAATCTTCATTGATTGCACATTTCACCAGTAAGCGCAGAGTGTGAAGGTTTAATTAGCAGAGTTTAAAAGAGTACAAATTGTTGGAGCGCGTCTCGCTGGTGCATTTGTGACCAAGACAGCAAGTCTTTGTGACGTATCAAGAACCACAATATCCAAGGTAATGTCAGCATACCACCAAGAAGGATGAACCACATCCAACAGGAGTAACTGTGGACGCAAGAGGAAGCTGTCTAAAAGGGATGTCAGAGTGCTACCCACATTGTATCCAAAAAGCATAAAACCACAGCTGCCCAACTCACTGCAGAATTAAATGTGCACTTAGCTCCACAGGGTCAATGTACATGGCCAGGCTGCTATTGGCAAACCTTTGGTCACTCGTGCCAACGCCAAAAGTTGGTTTCAATGGTGCCAGCAGCGAAAATCTTGGGCTGTGGGCAATGTGAAACATGTATTGTTCTCTGATGAGTCCACCCTCACTGTTACGATGAGGAGAAGCCCCAAAGAAGCAAACCACTCAGACTGTTGCATTGGCAGAGTGAAACATGGGGGTGGATCAGTGATGGTTTGGGCTGCAATATCATGGCATTCCCTAGGGTCAATACTTGTGCTAGATGGGCGCGTCAATGCCAAGGACTACCGAACCATTCTGGAGGACCATGTGCACCCAGTGGTTCAAACGTTGTATCCTGAAGGTGGTGGCGTGTATCAGGATGATAATGAACCAATACACACAGCAAGACTGGTGACAAAGTGGTTTGATGAACATGAAAGTGAAGTTGAACATCTCCCATGGCCTGCACAGTCACCAGATCTACAGTAAATATTATTGAGCCACTTTGGGGCGTTTAGGAGAAGCGAGTCAGGAAACGTTTTCCTATGTATTCCTATATATGTTATATATTTATATATACACTTGCGTACAGAATATCCTGCCAATTGTAATGGGCACTATATTTTTGGGCACTATATTCTCCTTTAAAACACCATAGCATTACCTAATTACTGCATATACCCACTGCATAGACAACTTATAATTTGCACAATGCCTATATTGCACTGATGTATATACACTCCAGACACACGGACACGAGGTCATACAGAAAAGTGAAATTTTATTTAGAAAAAAGGAGAGGGAAAGGGTCTAAGGTGGGCGTGCGAGCATAAGGCTTGCGAGCGATGGTGGCGGGCAGACTGGCGGAGTGGGCCCTAGTGGGCAGCAGCCCCTGCATGCTCTCTTAAACGGCTGTCCTCTTCCCTGACTGGCCATGCGGCCCTGCCCAGCGCTGCTTGGGTGAGACTGCAGACTGGAGTCCAACACGCTACCAGCCTGTGTTGGCCATCGCTTCTTTGGTAATGCTCGCGTCTTTTCACGGCTGTCCTCAACGCACAGATCAAATGACGGCATAGCCGGGGTGTTACATCAGCCGTCTTGCATGCCACTCTTCCACAATTTACTGTAAGTGTACGGCATGCAGCTCTGCTCAGAAGGTCACCAGGACCTCGAGCTACACTCCCTGCTTTGGCTTTATAGAATGGGGTAAAGCCTGAGATCTATTAACTCTAATGATTTTTCCCCAGGCATGTCTGTTTCCCGCAGCCCCACCCCTTCGCACACATTCACAAGAGGAGGTAGCCTACATAGTGAGCCTACAGAGTAAGAGAGGAGTGACAAAAGATGTGCCAGTGATGGGCGTGTGCTGTGACACTACCTACAGCCATTTTCTCTCACACGCACACACACACACACACACACAATTTTGGGAGGCTAATAAATAAAGGAAAAGCTACTTTAACCTTGTCCAATTTTGGATGAAATATAAAAGTTATTTAATAATCCATGTTTTACTATACACAAGGGGGATTCATGTCAAACTGGGATTTGTGATGAACTTTCTTGGGAATGAAGGACTAAATTGGTTGACTTCAAGCATAGCACAGTGATGAGACTCTTAGCCGCAGTAAAATATTTGAACGGTGCAAACATTTTATAGATCCCAGCAGAAGTGGCTCAAAGCGCAGTGCAGTTGTTTCTGTGAACATTCAGGGAGAATGCCTGATCCACAAAAACTGATGAATAACTGGTCAACAACGTGAGGAAGAAGCGCATCTGTTTGCGGGAACTGTACGCACAATCATTTACCAACACCTTACAGGAACTTTGCTGGGAGTTATTGCCCCATCCCCTGTACAGTCCTGACCTTGCTTGAAGCAATTTTTCACATGTTTGGGCCATTAAAGAAGTTTCTGGGAGGCCAGTGTTTCTGATTATGGCTCCGCCGTACTAAGAAAAATTTCCACCTTGATAGTATCTAAGCACTAGGGAAAGTGCATTAGTGTAGCAGGGGATTATAAAAAAAATAATAAAATAAATTTTTGCCCTGATAACTGTGTTCTGTTATTCCACACAAACAAAAGTCCCAGAATCAGACAAAACTGGTATTGGAACATCAGACTTTTAAATGATCTCAAATCAGTATCGCCAAGAAAATGAAAATCTAAACATCTCTACTCTCACTCACTCAGCATATTTAGCTTTTCCACCAGTCTGTATAAATTCCAGAGACAGATTAGACACCAAAATGAAAGTCACAGAGATCATTAACTGAAGCTCATAACCTGTTTCCTCCTGAATTATTGCTCCTTCACTGATGTGACTGATTGGCGAACTGCATTAATGTGCAGGTGGTCCTACTAAAGTGGGTGGTTTATAATAAGCCTAACATTTGTGTAATTGCATTACACACAAAAAAAAGCTCTGGAAGGGTCAACTTGTCAACTTATTGGCGTATTTCAGAGGTAGACAAGTTCGGTCCTAGAGAGCCGCAATACTGCAAAGTTCAGCTCCAACCCTAATCAAATCTCAACAAGCCATTCAAGGTCTTCAGGATTACTAAGGCTACAGGCAAGTGAGCTTTTTCCAGGGTTGGAGCTGAAATCTGCAGGATTGCGGTCCTCTAGGACCGAACTTGTCTACCCCTGAAATACGCCAATAAGTTGAAAAGTTGACCCTTCCAGAGCATTTTTTGAAGCAAAGGGATCACCCAAGGAGATCTGAAATGACTGGAATTGGGTTAAGAACAGTGGACGGATAGTCTTGTAGTAAAAAGAAATCATGAAGGGAGAGCACCTAAACACTTTGTGAAGTTGAAAAATCAACTTGGAGCCGCCTTCTGCTTCACAGCCCACTGTCCACACTTCCCACATATTTCACTAAAGTCTTATTGTTAAAAATCCTACTAGACTGATTTATTTAGAGAAGAAAGCACCTCTGGCATAATCCAGATATTCTTTTGTCACTAAAAAATAAATCACAAACAACTGTTGCTGCTGGCAAATCAAGTCACCCCCAAGTTAATGCATTTGAAACATGTCATGACAGTGCACATAAAAATTATGTTGCAATAACTGTGGCGATTACTCAACTCAAAAGAGAAGTAATGCAATATCATTGGAGATCCTAGTAAACTCTGTGCTCTTTGGCTACAGGAGAAGTGGTCATGATGTAGTGCAAATAAAATGTGAATTAGCTGTGTTATACAATCAAACTAAATACTGCTTGACAATTTCTCCAATTTTCTTAAGGTCAGTGGTTCTCAACTCCTGCCCTGCGCTTTTTAGTGTTTTCTCAGCTCCCAGGACATTGGATTTAACTAATCAGCTAATAAATGGTCTTTTCTGAACTGAAGTAGATGTGATAAAATGCTATAATATGCCAGGCAGGTGGTCCTCCAGGACCAGGGCTAAGGACCACTGTTCTAGATGCCCATCATATATTATAGTTATGATCAGGTGCTACATTCTTAGCATACACTTAACACTTTTCACTTACACAGTCAATGACAATATAATTAATTTAATAATTTTTTCGATTGCTCTGGCAATATTATGGCAAATGGTATTTCATTGATCTTTGTACATCATATCAGCTGAATCAATATTGATTCTCGAATCATATAAATGATATGAATTGAATAATTATTACCCATGAAAAATGTCTTCAGCTCAAACCTCAAACCAAATTTTATTTATGGATTAGGGTTTATGAAAAAAATCTAACTTTTAGGTGAACAGAGGGGGAACATCTAATGGTAAGATAAGATTTTAGATTATATGAGCCAAATGCTTAAGTCAGAGCTTAGATGCTTGGTTTCTCAGATCCTTAGTATTTGGTTAGAACATAACATTCTTATGCAAGTCACGAAGGAGAACATCTGCTCTGGTCATAAACAGGTACCTGATTACTGAAGAGGATCAGATTGAAGTGACTGAAGCTCATACCTGTACCACAGACTCTCAGTTTCCCCTGGCATACTGAAACGGCTCTTGTAGTGTGAAAAATTGCTGGAGGAAAAATAATAATAATTCAATTACTAACATAGGCAGTAACTGTTTTTAAACAGTAGTTATTAACGGTGTCGGGTTACTTATCCAGTTAGAGGTATCCACCTAATCTGAATGAAACAAATGACAAAACAGAGAAGTAGTAATAACTTTTTTTAAAATATTAACAATTTTTATAACTTTGATCTTGGTCAGGTTGTCATTTTACTATATTGCTTAAGACATATGTCTGAGACAAACCAACTCTTCACTAGTACTGCAATCAAATAAACTTAGAAAAGCTGAAGGAACTTGGAAAGCACAAAACAATGGAGCTGAATTCAGACATCTAGGGTAAAAGGTGATGAGTGCAGGGTAGTTGAGAAGAGGTCACAGTTCAAAGGTAGAACAATACCATTGTCTTGAAGTTCGTACATATGTTCTCAAAGCGTATAGTGTTTTAGCTAAGAGTTTAAAATTAAATTAACATTATGGTCATGTGGTGCAGAAAAAAAATCCTGTATAAAGTTCTGCTTAGTCAAAAAATATTATAATTACTAATATTAATTAGGCTTCAACACTTATATGTACGTCTATTAGATCACACAGAGAAGATTTAAGCAGAAAAAAGAATAGTGGGTAAACATGTACAGAACTAAAAGTACAGACAACAGACAACTTTATAGCCCCCTCTTGTGGCATCTTGTGGCTGGGTAGTTACTAACATCAGAAGTGTTTACATAGACATAGAGGAGCCTAACTGTACTAATGCAGGCTTCTAATACTAAAGCCAGATTATTCTGTTTCGATCAAATAAAGCATTATTAAAAATTTATGAACAATTTAAAATTAGGCATATGTTTCCTCTTTCTGTTATGATTACTGAAAGAAAGCTAATTAATTAATGTTTCATGGAGGCAGAAGAATAATGACACACCCTGGGTCGAGGGTTCGAGATCTGTTTGTGGAGTTTGCTTGTTGGATGGCAGGGGTAGCTTAATGGTTATAATTAAGCATTAATCATATAAAATCAGAGGCATCCCATGAGTGCTGATGTAGAGTATAACAACACTGGAATGTATGTATGCATCACTCTGCTTCTCAGGTGTTCTAATAATCATTAATTACACTGTCAGTCACTAGCTTAACGTGTCATTGTAACAGTCTACACCGAAATTATGTTTTTTTTTTTTTTTTAAACCAAAATTAGAGTAAAAATACGGTCATTGCAAAAGGACAAGGCCAAGGAAAAAAAAGCCAGGATACTTCCATGCAAATCTTTTGGTGTGCTTATATGTTGTGAAACTATTTGTGCTGGTGGAGTCAAATAACTGATTAAATAAACAACCAGATCATTATCTGTTATAATAAAAAATTTTGTTATACTTTGGAGAACCATTCTATAAAATCAATATAACATGAGGTTGTGCTGTTGTTCTAAATATCAGCTGACATCTTCTTCACTCTGGCCACATCACAGCAGTGCTGATATTCAGTACAACAGTGTGACCTTAAGTGTGGTGTTGCTTAACATCTAAACTTTCCATTTGCTCACTCATGAAAATATCAGACTGCTGAATTATGACCAAATACAAGTTTAATGTGTTTTCCTGATACTGTTTATCAGTTTTTTTTCAGTCAATTATTCTACAAGCAATCTCAAAGCTATCCCAGTTGTCCTGCACAGGCAGAGGAGTGGAAGCAGAAAACGACTGTGATATGAAGAATTACTACTATTAAAACTAAACAAAAATGCTACAAATTTCCTTTTTTGGTAGTGAGACAGGAAATACTGCTTACTCTATTTACATCATGAGTGGCTCATTGATTAAGTCGAAATGAAAAAGTTCGAACTCAAAAGCAAATACCTCACAAAATGTTCCGGTTCTGATCAGCATGCCTTCATCTCCACCATGCTTCACTTCCCAGACAGTAGCACTGGTTCATGAGAAGGTTGTGTGTTTAATGCTAAAACTATTCATAAGTTTATGGGAATATGCATTCGACCTCTGCCAAAAAACCTTTTTTTACCATCAGCATGTTTAGGATTTTAAGGGACAGGAATGTGGGGAACAGAGAGTACAGAGCAGAACGGAAATAGATATTGTCTAGACTCCAGACCTGCTGTTCATCCAAAAATGAGCGCTTTAGCAGTCATATCATCACAACCACACAAAGTTACCAGAGAAAAAAAAAACATAGATGACGACATTAAAGCGTACACTTTATTTATTATAAATAAATTATCATTATTATATTATTGAGCAATATAATATATATCAAATGGTTTCAAGGAAATGATCTACAGTGTGCAAAGGTTAAAGGTAACATTACCTAAATCTATAATGAAGAAATAATTCATTATACTTACTAGGCCCATTCATGATTACCAGGACAGGTCATATAAGGCACATAGGCTGCAATGGACTCAATCTGTCTCATAAACTCGTCCCCAATCCTGCCATTGTCCTAAAACGCAAAGCCACAATCAGACACATGCTGTGAAATCAACATGGCAGCATCGATATTGCTTTGACGTTAGGAAAAATTTTAAATTATGTGTTGAGAGATATTATACAAGTCATATATTTGGTTAGTGTTCTGTTTTTACTAGGGGAATAATAAAGGCCAAGCTGATGACAAGCTTAGCTGAAACCTCAGTAATGACAGAAATTAAGTTTTGCTGAGAGAGAAGGCTATAAAAATAAGAACTACCATTATACTAAATCAATTTTCCAGGCTACCCACGCATATCCCTATCATTACATCAAAAGGAAAGCACAAAAAAACTTCTTTAAATCTGAAGCAGCTGTTTTGACAAATATTGTAATGAGGGTAATTATGGTACAAAATGGTGCAATTTGTAATAGACTGATAAATATTCAACCATATGTCTGCGCCTGTTCTGTTTTTTTAGGATGCTAAAAATAGTGGAATGTATTTCTTCACAGGACTGGGTGTACTATGATGTTCAAATATTCCAATAATCTTACCAAATATTAATCCCAGTAAGAAAAATGCAGACATCATTACACAGTCAAGGATAGTCCATATGATTGGAAAGAAAAGTCTTATTCACTCATGGACAGTAGGAGGAAACCAGAGTCTCCGGAAGAAACCCAGCAAGAAAGGGGAGGACAGGCGCGCACACACACACACACACACACACACACACACACACACACGCACACACACACACACACACACACACACACACAGGCTGGAGGCAAAATTCAAGCCCACAGTCCTGGAGGTGCCAGGAGACAATGCTAACCACTAAATGCCTCCAGAAGCATTTTATTGTAAAAAATAAATAAATAAATAAATAAATAAATAAATAAATCAGACAGGAGTACACTTATGAAAATAGTTCCTGAAAGACTATCTAACCATATAGACTTAATGGTGGACTACAGCCAAAATGTTACACTTAAAAGTGGTACAGAAAACAGGATACAGTGTTAGTAAATTCCACCGTGTGATTTCTTACACCAGTAGCAGTGGTGCTTTATGTTAGGCAATAAGCAATAATGCATATTTTTTTATAGTTTGCCTGTTTGTTTGTTTTTGTTTGTTTGTTTGTTTGTTTGTTTTACAGGTACTGTACTGAAAGGATTAAATGTGTTACTTTTTACTGTTAGCTAAACAAAGTAATAGAGAATCACATATTCTAAGCAGTTTTCTAAATTATTATTTAAATCATTAAAATAAGTACTTGGTGTGACTTTACCTCATGCATATCATAAGCAAAGTCCCCTGCAAATCAAGCAGACAGAACAACAATTCAGCATTATAATTAAATAAATCATGTTGTTTCATAAACATTTAATAGGTATCCAGTATTTGAGAGAAATTACTGCTGCAATCGATATTTTTAAAATCTTATATTAACATCTAATGTGGTAAGAACTTTTGTCTGACTAGTTGATAACTTTCATACCACCAGATGGCACTAATCTGCATTGGTAAAACAAGCTCAGTAAGTTTCAAGTACACTATTGTCAGTCAGTCTAAAAAAAACAACAACTGTCTGAGAAAACATGGCACCATTCACTCCCATTGTGTGGTTTATTGTGGTCAATTTGGGATGTACCAATCACTCACTCTTACTCATCGTCTATACCGCTTTAGCCTGTATTCTGGGTCGCAGGGGGCCTGCAGCCTATCCCAGAAGGCTTAGGGCACGACGCGGGGTACACCCTGGACAGTATGCCAATCCATCGCAGGGCACACAAACATACACTCAATCTAATCTGCATGCCATTGGACTGTGGAAGGAAACCAGAGTACCGGTAGGAAACCCACCATACACGGAGAGAACATGCAAACGGGAATCGAGCCTGGCCGGGAATCGAACCTGGACCCTGGAGGTGCGAGGCGACAGTGCTAACCACTATTCCACCGTGCCGCCTTGAGATGTACCATCTTGGGAAAATTGAAGCTAAAGTCTGTGCAGTAGAGATCTTGGAGCCAGAGTCTGCACAGGAGATACAGCAGGTCAGACAGCGGGCCTACCTCTCATACATCCATACTGGTGATAGAAACTGTTAGTGTCTATACTGCGATATCTGAAGTGCAACTTAAAGGTAAAACACAAACTTAAACTTAAAACTAACTGTCAGTTAACTCAAAGTAGCAAGTACAGCATTATCAATTAATATAAAAAATACTAAATTATATATATATTATTATATATATTGTTTTTTTGTTTTTTTTTTAAGAAAAATTTTATTTATAGTACCAACTGAAAATATATGATTAAAAAGGGGTCAACAATTACACTCAACACTGCATGTTTTTTAGGCTTTTCATATAATCCTACAGTAACACCGGCAGGGAGTTACCAATTTAAATGGTGAAGTCCATTAGTTTATTACTAAATTTAAATTGTCATTCTGGCTATATACTTTTCAAAGGTCATACAGTCAATCACATTTTTTTTTCCTGTAGCTTCCCAGCAAACATTTGATGACCACTGAAATGACACATCCCGTCATGGTTGAAAAATTGTTTCAAAATGAAAGTTAAAGCGACGTCTTTGCCGCTATCTGATTCACAACAGCTGTCATCGGCGGTCATCAAATATCCAAATGTTTGCTGGGAGGGTATATAGTGAACTACACTTAGCTAAAAGTCAAAGTAACAGCATGTACTGTGTCATGTTTTATATCACATATTTTACCAATTTATGCCATCCTAACACGACTGTTTTGCAGGGGCACAATGTTGCCGTTGGACCAATGTTTAGCCAACACTTAATTTACTCATGCAAGTTTGCTAGGTTTAATATCAATACACATGCTAGCTTAGACATCAAACTTAGCAGCATACCAAAACAAATGTGAAGAGCTCCCTGGTAATGGTCTGTTACAACACTTTATTGCAAAACAAGATACATTACGGATAATTTGGAAACACCAAATAGCCTAATCCGCTTGTCTTTGAACTGTGGGAGGAAATCCACCAAGGACGGGGAGAATATGAAAACTCACCACACACACACACGCACACAATACTTTTTTGGACGAAAAAACAAACGTAAAGACTCAAATTTTAAGTAAACTTAGAATGTGAGTTTGGGTCCTTACTCACTACTACCCACTCATCCACTATAGTGCCTCAGAGATTGTTTGTTGGTACCAGATGTGCGGGTTTAAGTATTTCTATAACTGCTGATGTCCTGTGACTTTTGTACAATGTTTAGAGACTAGAATAGGGCAGTAAAGAAAAAACATCCAGATAGTGACAGTTTTTCAGACAGAAACACCTTGTTAATGGGTGAGACTGGATGGAGCTGGAATTCAGATGACCACTCTGTACAAGTGTGGTGAGCAAAAAAGCATCACAGAGGATGTATTAACATTGAAGCTTGGAGCAGACAGGCTGATAACATAAAGCTGAGACCGCAAGCTCATAAAAACTAAAAAAAGATTCATATCGATTTCTTCTGAATTCAGAAGAATTTGGCAGAATTTGGCACCAACAGCATAAAAGGGTGGTGTAATGGTGTGGAGAGTTTTTCACTGGTACACTTTGCGTCCATTAATACCAAGCAATCATCATTTGAATGCCACCTTATATTTGAGGATTATTGCTGACAATGTGCCAATGTTTATGCATCTATAATTGGCTTCCAGAATGAAAAGTTACCATGGCAAAAGCAAAAGTTATTGTAAACTTGTTTGTTGAACATCACAGTAAGTGTAACAATCTTTAGTGGCCCTCCCAGTCACTAAATAGGAATCTAATTTGTACAAACTGTACTGTATGTTGCAATCATGTCAATAATGGACAAAACAATAACAAAGAATTATCAAAACTCAAAGGAATGTTTCCAACATCTTGCAAAATCCATGCCACAAAGAACTGAGGCTGCTTCGAGGAAGGGGAGGCCTAAGAGGCAGTTATTGTAAGCAGTTATTATTCTACAAAGATTTAGGTTTCCTTATTTAATTTCGCTATTCTGAATCGTTTTTTTTTTTTTGTGGCAATAACAGTGATTCAACTAATAAAACACAAGAAAGAAATTTTATATTTTGTAATAAAAACATAAGACACTTCAGGGATAAAAAAATAAAAGACTTTATACTAAAAACTTTAAGGGAATATTCTTTTGAAGATAATTTCATGTCTGTAAATCCTACCAATGTGCAGAATGACATCATACATCCCAGCCTGTGTCTCCTTCTGAAGTCTGGCCAGAGATTGAGGGTTTTCATTGCCCATGTCACCAAACAGAGCAAATCTAGGGCTGAAACTTATGCTCTCATTCAGAGCGGTAAAGAAGAGAATATCACTCCAGCCCTCCTCACTACCACAGTGGTAGACTGTAAAACACACGCACATTTACATTCAGTGAATAAATGTAATTTACATCCATTAAATGTACCATAACAACAACCAGCAGAACTGAAACTCTTTAATTAATATTCTCTTAAACTTGCCACTAATTTTAAGGTTTATATTTCTTGGATCACTGTCCTGATACTCAAGTGCTGATATTTGAGAAATTGCCAGTGTAGAAATCACAGTATATGTTACAGTATAAGGTCTGGCTTATACAATATGACACATATTTTTCTGGACCAGTTTGGCATTAACAGTGTAGACCCAATTACTTTAGATTTCTTCAGCACACTATATTTAATGCTTGTGTAACCAATTGTTTAAAACACCAGTTCCATACCACCTTGCACCATTGCAGTGCTTATTATGCTTACCATATTTACCACCAGGTATTAGATCTGGCAAGGTGACTCTGTGAATGTACATTTTACGTCTCTCTGAACCTCCATCAATAAACAAAGTGGAGTTTCCCTTAGCGGTAAGACTAAAGAGCTTCCCACCCCACAGTCCATATTCCACCATGCTCTCTGTGTAGTCAAGGGTTGTCCAGGTGATCAGCATTGACCCCTTCACACCTGTGGAAGTGTGGAAGCATTATTCACAATTCAATGACTGCTCTACATGGCATCATTAAAGATTCAGTGGACTGTTTTTTGTTTACTAGACAAGAAAAGGTTTTTCAGCCTTGCAACTACTACTGCTAAAGGATGTTTTCCTTCTTGACAACTTCCCTGTTAAAATTCTGTGCTATGACAAATATTTTGAAAGCACCACCGCATTAGTCACAATGCAGTCACATGATGCTTAACCTTGCAAAAATCTATATTCATCATTGAATGTCAGTCAAAATTGTCATAATGCACATTGAGTAACATTTGAGGGACATGGATTTGTTCCTCAAATTAAGCAGTTTACTTTTCCTTTTTTTTTTTGCAAAATGTGACTGATAAACAACATTTGCTACTGTACAACAAAGGTCCTTTCAGAACTCCTTTCATTAAGCATTCTATCTTCTCTATCCTCTTTTCGAATATTTTACAAAGCTGATTTTGTAATTTGGTAAAATCATATTTACTAGCACTGAGAGTTGTTTCAAGGGGTCAAATAGGTGCTTAAAATCAATTGCTAAACTGTTTTAAAACCAAGGTAAACATTTCTGTACATGAGTGATAATGTTCATAGTTAATCAGTGCAGTATTGATTTTTTTTATCTTTTCTAGGTTACAAAACTCTATTTTCCCAGGAATATCATAGTTTATATAAAATATAAAGATAGTACATCAGTCACTGTTGTAAGAGACAATAAATTACAATAAATCACTAAAATTCTTACCTGGATAGGAAATGTGCATCTGCTCAGGCTGTAACCAGACAGGCGGCACAGATGAGCCCAAATACAGCAGACCACAGAAAACAAACAGATGCAGGACAGCCATCTTTCTTAGTTTATTCCACTTTCTAAATCCTGGACAATAGAAAATACAGGATGACTTCTTTCATTTGGACCTGTTACATAGTGACAACACCAGAATCACATGATCGCCTGCGTCAGCTCAGCCAATTGTCACAAGATCATAATCCTTTCTAACATATAACTGTGTATGAACTCTGCCCTGTCAGTTAGCCAGTTAAACATAATAATTCTTGGAGTTAACAACTGAAGAATAACAAATATTTTGACAATCAGAACATTTTAGGATTTTGGTCATACCATGCTGACTTTAATTTTTATCCTTAAAAAAACTCTGGATAATTTCAAACAGTCCAGACATAAAAAAAATGCCTTTAGATATGATGCATTTAAAGGAAAGACATGCATTTTAGTACTTTTTTGTATAAAAAAACATTGTTCAGTCAGCTTCTTCTATAATAAACAGTCAAGTCAGCTACAATAGGAATAAAATGCAGAAACATGACTTAAAGGAATAAAGGAAGAATGACAGACAGTTAGATGTTGTTTCAAGAAGTGAGTTCCAATTTTTCTTTATATCTCCTGAAGCAAAAGTGTGAACAGAATGTGAACTAAATTGCATGAAATGAGCAGAAAGCTATTCCTCCTCCGGCTTCTCCTGGGTGCACAGGCGCCTGTTTTTTCTGTTTTTTTTTCTTTTTCTAAAGTATATATAAAAAAAGATATGCACAAAGAAAAATATACACATCTCGGCCAAATTACCTTGGTGTTATTGGAGAGTGTGGTCAGTATTCCTGCATCACAAGTTGCATTCTGTTAAAGAAGCAGCACAAAGCAACACAAGTTATTCAGGTGAGCACTTATTTTGTCCATCCATGTAAACTATACAAACAGAACACTTCCTCACTACTGACCTAACAGTGCTTACTGGTGGATATAATGATGATAATAATGATTTCTTTTTTTACAGCATTGATGATTTTGCGTTTTATCAGGGTTTAAGGCACAAAGGTCAGCTGTTCTGAAATAGTTTTTCCAGTGCATTTGCAAAGCCTACAGTATCAAGCACCATGATGAAACTGGCTCTCATGAAGACCATCTCTGGAAAGCAAGAAGTTCTTTTGCAAATGCACCGTTAAATAAATCCAATGTTGTGTCCAAACTTTTGACTGGTACTTTTGACTGTATATAAATTAAAATTAATTAAAAAGATTATTTTGGAGTCAGTGTGGCTATACATGAATTGTCATACAAAAGAGTCCCGATACATAACTCAGTGGGGTTTTCCACATCTCTAGTCACACACTGATGACCAGTGAAATAAACCTTTTTCCTCTTATGTTAAGGTATTGCCTTGTTCACACAAGTTATCAACTTCTGCAAACAAATTATCTTATTTGAACAAACTATTTATCTACATAAGTTTAAAAGCATGCCTGGTGTTTGCATGAAAACAGCTGGATTATTTGCATTTAGATTAATACTTTGATAATTTCCAAGGCACAGTGCCGTGAAAAAGTACCCCCATAATTTGTGGCATACATGTCACGAATTATTAACATTATCAAACAAATTTCAATATTACACAAAGATATCCCGAGTAAGTACAAAACGGCAGTATTTATATGATTTCATTTATTAAGGGGAAAAAGCTGTGCAAACGTACCTGACCCTATGTGAAAAAGTCATTGCCCCCTAAATCTAAATACTTGGCGGAGACAACTGCAGTCAAGTCTTTTATATTACTGTGGAGGAATTTTGGTCCAAGTCTTTTTTGCAGAATTGTTTTAATTTAGCCAATAAATAAATAAATAAATAAATCAGGAAATACTCTTTAACAGCACTGTACATTTGGTACATTTGGTAAAACTCTATGTTGATTTATTTAAGGAGTTACATTTACTTTGTGGTTAAAAGGTGAGTTGTACATATAATAACTTGTGATAACTCGATAACTTTTAACTTTAACAAGATGTGTAGATCTATAGACAGACAGGCAATAGATAAATATACAGACAGATAGATAGATAGATAGATAGATAGATAGATAGATAGATAGATAGATTATGTGTTACAATATTCGACACACATTTCAAAATTATGCCATTACAGCTATGTTTCATATAGATTTGGTTTAATTGTTGTAATTTTTTGTTTATTATCACACTTACCCCGGATCTGTTCCCTGTTCTCTAGCATGCTAGTCGGCTTTGCTAAACTACACCAAAAGTAATGCTAGTCAGCAGACTATTTTGCAAACTATTAAAAATATAGATACTAAACCCTCACAAATGCACTTGAACTTATAAATATAAAACAACTTCTGGTAACTAGCGAGCAGCTAGTCAGTTCTACTTCAATAACTAAATAAAAGAGGTTCGCCTCTTGTAGACTACCTAATTAGAGACAGGTAGTAAGCTAGCAAGCGTTTCTTATGATTAAAACAGGGACAATACACACTTCATTAAAAAAAGAAAGAAAGAAAAGAAAAGAAAGCGTGTAATGTATGTACTGTGACAGGTTCCGTAAGTTTCGAGGAAGTAAACAAACGGGATGTTTTCATACAGGACGGTCGATATCACGTGGCCATGTCTCAAATACTTCCCACAGCTCTAAGGTTCTTTTACCGAGTGCGCACTTTGGTTATCTAGATCAATTGTAAACCTAGGGTGAGTTATCGCGCCCTCGAGGGTGCATGAGTTGATTTGAGACGTTACAGGTAATCTCAGCCGCACGCGTGCGTTGTTGTTTACGTTGGTGGTGGGAGGAGTTGGATCAGGTCAAGCCCCGCCTCCTGGACCGGTTCTTCAGCGCGCACGCGCATTACTTTTCTCAAGGAAAGAGCTGAAAAAACCGATCAACTCACGAATCAAAGACTATTTATTTCGGGGTAAGGACATGACATAAGCTTGTATTTATATGTGGGTGTTGTTTGATTTTATAAACAATTGTATGAGCTTGCTGGACTTTTGTATGGGCTTGCAGGACTGCAGCCTGACTAGCTCGAAAGTAATGTGCTGCTCAGTGGTCAAATTATCTGCATGTACAGAGTTAGATATTTCCAGACTACATGTTATTTCCATTTCAGCAAAGTAGAATTCATATTAGTCTTTGAAATATTGCGCAATAAGTTTATTTGAAACTATTAAAACAGACATGCAACTCAACGCTAAAGTAACGTTAGTGAGTGAATTCTCGGTTGTGATTGGTCAAAAAGTTGTTGCTTCACACTGCCTGTGACTGTCTAAGTTGGACACTCTAAGATTTTATTCAATTACCTTTAACTTTGATTATAGCACATAATGTGGTGGTCAGTTCCCTCATCACCTGACCGAGGGGTATACTGGGAAACTGAGTCTACAAGCAACTACACAAACCGCACATACAAACTTATCGGGCACACAGTGCCCCCTAGGGGTGGTCCCTTACAATGTGGTCTAAAGAGTCCAGATTAACCCTACTCCAGAGAGATGGGTACATCACTGTATGAATGAAAGTGCATCACTCTGAAATTGGGTTAATCTGGACTTCACCAAGTGTCAAAGTGATCTCCATTCATGATTCTTTTTTACGACCACATTTCTTTCACAAAGGTTGTAATAAATTTTTGAAGGGTTCTTAACCCGGTTCCAGTAATTTCAATAACTGCTCTGTACAGAGCTTGTTGCTTGTTGCAGCCCAAAAATTTGACCCTTCCAGGCAGTGTGTGTCACAATTCTGTTTTAATAACCGCTCATTCACAAGGGCTTGTTTGTACACTATTTTACTCCATGTACTGTGGTATTTAACAATGAAAAATAATAACTGATGAGTTTACAGAATTTAATTACAGAAAGATAATTTGTTAGTACAGAAAAAAAAAGTTTTTAAAGGATGACCTGAATTAATAATGAACTACAATGAAATAATATTAATGAAATAGTAATGAAATACTTAACATGAATTACTTTGTTCTCATAGGGCCAGGTAGGTTTGGACAGCTTTTTTCTCTTAATTAATGAAATCATCATTTAAAAACTGTATTTTGTAATTTATTATCATTGTTGAATATTAAAATTTATTTGTAAAATGTTACATTTTGTTTGATGATCTGAATCATTTAAGTGTGACAAATATGCAAGAAATAAAATCAGCAAGGGGGCAAATAATTTTTCACATCATTGTATAAACAGTTAGTACAAAGTTAGTTAGTCAGTTAGATAGTTAGTACCCCTCTGTTTTATATCAAGAAACATCCCATGACACTTGTGTGAATTATTTTCCACCTGTCATGTTTACCAATATATTGTTTATTCATAGATGCATATAACAATATTGAAGTTGGGACAGGAGGCTCCAGTTGAAAGGTGCACCATTTGTTGCAGTACTCTTCGCTACCACTGTCTATTCTGCATATCTGAAGTGTTCCATCCGAATGAGTTACATCATGTTAAAAACCATGTGCTTAATCAAGCTGAGCCTGGCAGTGAAGCACGAAGGTAACTATGTTTCTAATAATTTCTTTTACAGACTTGTGTTTATTTTTACTTTTAGACTTCCTCATAGTCAAATGCAACTTGCGCTGCAGAGACCAAGCACAAGAAAAGTTCAAATAACAAAGCATTTAACGGTATGCAGAAGACGATCTCCTACCCCATCTCTACAGCTCTGTACAAGATGTACCTTTGATACTGAGCCAGCGGCTGTTAGAGAATCAATGTCTTCCACAGAGTCAGCTTCCTTTGCAGAAGTAGCGTCCGTCACAGAGTCAGCATCCATCACTGAAACAGCTTCCATTACAGAAGCAATGGAAAAGAACTAGCATCCATCACAAAAGCAGCGTCTGTCACAGACCCAGTGTGCATGACAAAATTAGTATCAGTCACCAAATCAGCTTTCCCTAGCCAAGCATGTTACTGTGGAATTACAGTTAACCAAAAAACATCTGGATATGCATATCAAAAGAAAACACAATCTGAAGATAAGAGTTCATTCCACAACCCATGCTTTTATTCATTTTCAAAAGATAATTTCATATGCAAAGAAAAAAAAAATAACTGGGATGCATGAATTTCTAAACCATTTACACACATTTTATTTTATTACTTTGCTGCCTACATTGTAGAGAACTATAGAGAACAATTGGAGAGAACATGCTTATGTTAGCAAATTCCATAGTAGACAATATAGTTGAAAATTAGTACATATGTAATGTATTGTAAGCATGATTTTTTTTTTTTTAGGGGATCGGTCCTGAGCGTGGTACAAATCAAGTTGGGTGACCTTATGGACTGCATGCTGGCTGTCACAAAATAATTGAGCTAGAATAACACTCTGTTCACCGTTAATTAAAAGACATTCAGCAAGTTAGAGATTTAGCCAGATAAAAACGTAACTTATTCTTATATTAAGAAACTATTGTTAGCTTTAGTATCTGAAAGGAGAAAATGCTTTAATGCCCGGCTAAAAGAAAGTCAGCATTCAATTATAAATAAGCAGGTACTTTATAGACTGTAATTGGAGGATCACTGCAGTGATGAATATATTTCTTTAAATTTTTTAACTGTAACAGATTGCGTAGCCTCTCATTTCTTGAATAAACATGTGCTGTGGTCATGGAAAAGATGTTACAGTGATCCAGAAGGGTCCAAGTATCGGCCTGCATTAAGCACAGAAATCAAGTAACGGTGGAATTGGTTGAAATTGCTAAAATTGGATGAAGGACTTTGAACACGTTATGAAAATCTGCAATGATAGTGGTGAACCGTCAACTTGGTGGAGAAAATGTTGGAGAAATATAATTATGAATAATCATGAACAAAGGTGAGGTAAAGTGTTGCATCAATAAAGACATCACAATAAGAGCATTTGCCCGCATTATATGATGAGAGCTCATGGGATTGGGACTAAACAGCTGTGTGGCCATGAGAAAGACCCCTCGTTATTGGTGCTAATTAGAAATACGGCTTACGTTTGCTAGGGAGCATAGTGATTGTACTTTGGAGCAATGGAAAAGGTCATGTGGTCCAGAGTGATGGGTTCATCAGCATGAAGCGATGCACTCATCATGCATAGTGCCCGCTGTACAAACGTTATGATCCGGGGTTGCTTCAGTTGGTTGGGTTTACACTTAGCAATGTCTTACGGCGATAAAATAAAATCAGCCGATGACCTGAATGTACTGAATGACCACGTTATCACATAAATGATTTTATTCTTCCCTGATGGCACGACCATATTCAGACACAATCATGCCTTATTGAGCTTAAAAAGTAGAAATGGTTCAGGGCGCACGAGGAATCACTGTCGGACATAAACAGGCGAGCGTCATCATCATCAATACAAAACCTTAGCTAAAAATATGTTTTAAAAAATATTATGGATTGTATTGCATATGGTTGTTCAAACAATGCCGCAGTGAATGTGTGCTGTAATCAAAATGAAAAGCCATCCAATGAAATATTAGTGTGTTAGTTAAATATTTGTTTTTTATTTTTATTTTTTATTTTTTCATTTCTTTCCTTTCCCCAGGCAGCGTACTGTAAGTGGTGACAGGAACTTACTTGTTTTACAGACATTCCGCAATATATACTGTATAACTGAACAATTGAAAACATGGCCTATCATTCATTACTAATTAAAAAGGTGCAAGACACAACATGTTATAGAAAATAATCAGTTCTTGTGTGATCATAACCATGTAATCTTCATATCAGGCCTTTAACTCATGGCCACATGCTTAGATTATTTTCTTACCTGTAATGTTGTGTTCCTAACATGGACTACAGTATATTGTTTATTCATAGGTGCATGTAACAATTTTGCAGAGGGGACATGAGGCTCCAATTGAACGTTGCACCACATGTTGCAGTAATCTTCGATACCACTGTCCATTCCGCACATCTGAAGTGATCCGTCTAAACGAGTTACATCATGTCAAAAACCATGTGTTGAACCACCTGAGCCTGGCAGTAAAGCACGAAGAAAGGCCGTGTTCACATTACAAGCATGCATGCACACATCGATGCGCTATAGCTTTTATTCTGCCTTCTTGAACTCTGACTTAAGACTGTTAACATTTCACTGGCACTACAGTCATGTTTGTTTATGGCCACATCTAAATATGTATGAATCAAAATGACCAAAAATGATTGATGGCAAAGAAAAACTCCCAGAGATGGCAATAGGAAGAAACCGTCAGAGGAACCAGACTCAACAGGGAACCCATCCTCAATTAGGGGATAACCCAAGTCATACTGTGTGTTACACTCCTGGAAGTTCATTATAACAGATGATGTGTTCAAGTTAATATGAAGTCCAGTTCGTTATTGGAGGCTCAGATACAAAACTGTAGGAAATGAATGGCCAAGTCTATTTCTGTATGTTCCCTCCAGTTTTGCTTGAAAGGATGACTCATTAGAAATACTGTCCCTACTAAATCACAGATTTTACCTTCCCTCCACTGAACTCTACTGTACTCTACAGTATATGACTGTTCCTATTAAAGTTGCACGACCATGTATCGAATATACATATAGACAGTGTACAATTTTATGAGTAACATTAGATTTGTGCAGCCCTAAAAATCACAGCTATGTCACATTATAATAAAAAAATAAATTAATAAATAAAAAAAAAACAGATTTGAGTCACTTCAGGCTGGTAATGTTAACATTTGTTTTGTTCTCTTCCATGAGATGAGTCCTATGGGTTATTTTTATACGTTCTATTAACAGACATTTTTTCATGTGTACTTTGACTTACAGACTTCTTCATAGTCAAATGCAACTTGCACTGCAGAGACCAAGCACATTTTCAAGTTCAAATAAAAAGCATTTAACAGTATGCCCGAAGATGATCTCCTACCCCATATCCACAGGCCCTGTACAGAATCTACCTTTGGTACCTTTGAACCTACATCTGTCGGAGAACAAGTGTCGCCCACAGAAACGGCTTCGAACATAAGGTCCAAATTCAACACAGAGCCAGCATCAATCCTGGAACAAGTGTCCATCACAGAGCCTGTATCTGTCACAGAGCTAGTGTCCATGTCTATCACCAATTCAGCCTCACTAACAAAGCCTGCGCATGCACAGACAAAACTTCAGTGCACTCACCGTGGAATTACAGTACAGTTCACAAAAGACATCTGGACATGCAAATCAGAAGAAAGTACAATCTAAAGGTAAGAGATGCCAGATAATATGGCTCCATTTACAAATATGAATAAAAAATACATACATACACACAAAAAGTCACACAAAATCCATAGATGTGATAACCTGGGCATTCAGGTTGTCAGCTGATTTCATTTTATTACCACATAACATTTCTGAGCCTAGACCAGACCTACTGAAGCAACCCCTGATCATAACACTGCCTCCAGAGGCTTGTACAACGGGCACTATGCATGATGAGTGCATCCCTTCATGTGCTTCCCGTCTTACCCTGACGCACCCATGATTTTGGAATAGGGTCAATTGGGACACATAAGACCACATGACCCTAAACCTAGTTGCTCCAAAATGCAAACTTTATTTTCCATATCAAACTGAAACCTTTTTTCTGCTTCCTAGTCTCAGTAACAAGGGTTTTTATTATTGTTTTTTTTTCTTTTTTTATGATTCAACTTTACCAGACATTTCAGTGATCTCTGATCACACATTTCTTACAGTATACTTGTTGACATTTCAGCACTTCCAGGTTTTAATAATGTATTGGACAGTTTTTAACCCAATTTCAATTATTTTAAGATGCATGCATGTTACAATTTTTAAGAGGGGATTTTGGAGTCTCCAATTGAACGGTGCACCACTTGTTGCAGTAATCTTCAATACCACTGTTCATACCAGTCAGATACCACTGTACCGTCCGAATGAGTTGCATCATGTTAAAAACCATGTGATTAACCACCTGAGCCTGGCAGTGAAGCACGAAGGTAACTATGGTTCATTTATATTTATTTTTTCTTCCATTAGTCATGTGGGTTATTCCCCTTCATTCTCACTTCTGTTGTTATTTGAATGCATTTTCATTTACAAAATTTCTTACTTTTAGACTTTGTCATAGTAAAATGCCACTTGCACTGCAGAGCTGAAGCACACTTTCATTGCTGTTACTGCACGACAACAGTGAAAAAAATCAAGCTTTTAACAGCATGCCGAAGGCGACCTGCTAGACCTCTCCATATCTAATGCACATTTAAAGCATTCACCTTTTGTCACAGAACCAGCATCAGCCACAGCGATTAGTGTACATCACAGAACCAGCATCCATCACCAGATCAGCTGTACTAGCAAAGCGTCTTCATGTGCAGAAAAATGTTTAGCAGGACCACTGTAGAATTACAGCTAACAAGGATAATCTGGATATACATATCATAAGAAAACTAAATCTGAATGTAAGCCATGCCGGATAATATTTGCTGTTGAAAATTCATTCCATAAACTATGTTCTCCAATCACTGTGCAGGAGAGGTCAGCTACGATATCAAAACTCATCCGAAAGTGGATAAATTCATGAATGTTGCATTTTGTGTACCGTGTCCAAAATTTTCAAGCGATTATATCTTGTCCACTAAAGGCGCAGATCTGGCAGTTGGTTGAGTGGTTCCATGAACATGAAATTTCCAATGACATTTTTTAAAAAGTATTTCATAAACTGTAATTTAATATTTTATCCTGCAGTATAATGTATCGCCAGTAGACCATACATGCTGTTATACGCCTTTGCTGTTAAAATTATGGGTGCACCAATATCTATACCAGCATCAGGTATCACTCCAATACTGAGCTCATATCCTTGTCCTTCTGATACGTCTGCACTGACACCACTTTAATCCAAACTTTTTATTACTAGTCATTATTTCTGCACCCAATACCACTCTATCTCCAACTAGTTCTATCTATCTTTGTGTCTCTATTTGTGCAAATTGCCAGAATTGTTACACATATCTCAGTTCGGAAGCTGGGATCAGAGCGCAGGGTCAGTCAGGATACAGCACCCCTGGAGCAGACAGGGTTAAAGGCCTTGTTCTAGGGCTCAACAGTGACATCTTGGCAAAGCTGGTGCTTGAACCCCAATCTTCTTACACTGTTTGAGCCAGTGATGGGGAAATATATGTTCTTTGTTATGGACATGTAGTTTTTTAAATATACAGATAATTAGAATTCTCTTCCTTTAAAAATATTTGTCCCTAGTTTTCTTATGACAGCAGTAACGTTGTGATGCTGATTAAATATGTAAAAGTATATTAAGCACAATTTTCGTTACGTTAAAAAAAACAGAACATAAAGTACTTCCGAAGCTGCTTAACCAGCCATTTGTAGGACATCATGTTTTGAACTGTGAGCCCTGAGTTTAACTGCACAGTGCATGGGTAAGTTTTTACTCTGTAGAAAGGTGCTCTACATGCAAAGCTGTTTTGAAGTTCATACACACACACACGCACGCACACATGCACGCACACACACATATATACATACATACTAGTAAAGCACTAATAGGTGCATTCGAAGATCATTTTTAAACATTTCTGTGCCAAAAGAGAAGACTGTGTTCAAGAGATTTACAATTAATTCTACATTACCTTCTAGGATTGTTTCACTTGTTTTCATCCTGAAAGCAGAACATCTTGGAATTATATCACAATAAGAAATATTTGGTAAGCTACTGATTTTTTTTCTATTAAATTCTTCGATTAATTACTATATACTTTCATGATGGACTAATTTCAAACATCTTATCTGTTTCATCTAATTTGATAGCTGATTAAAGGCCTGGACAAATCCATTGACCTGGACAGGCTTATAGTCTATCTGAGCCAAACTGTGTCATAAAACTGGCTGCCTCACAGGTATGATTTGTAATCCATTTTTTAAAGTTTGTTTCTAATCAGGGCATTAAGACACCTGTTTCTTTTATTGTAAACAATAAAAAGATCACTTATTGCAGTCAGTGTTTAAAGTTTTCTACCATCTGTGTCAGCTGTAATAAGCTTTGGCTTATACAGTAGTCATTTTTTTTAGTTAGTTGTTTTCTTACTCACTCACGCTCGCTCATTGCACCCTCAACCCTGGAGGTGCAAGGCCACAGTGTTAACCACTGTACCACCATGTTGCCATGAGTTTTTTTTTTTTTTCTTCTAATAAACAAAATTATTTAAACAGTTTTTACTGGTTTTATTATTATATTGGGTACCCTACCTGAGGATGACTTTTAATGAATGGAAAGAAAACTTTTTGAATCTAAATTAGCTAACAGCTATTACAATTATAATAATTAGATAATAAAATTAAACATGTTGAAAACTGGTGTATATCTATGTAACAATGTACACTATGTGTAACAACTATAATAATAATAATAATAATAATAGATAATAATAATAATAATAATAATAGTAACAATTCCTTAAACAGAAAACCCATTTCAGAGGCGCGAGTAAAGGAGCATGCAGAAAATTAAAGTCTAATATACAGAGATGTGAGGTGCAGTAAATTATGCCCCTGGTACGCATATTTTGTGTCTGAGAAGAGAATGATAACTCTATTTATTATTTAATTAATGTGAGCAACAAATTTCCCCATATTTCAGACCTGAACTTTAGTCAGAGGAATATAAGGATATGTAATAAAATGTAATGTTTAACTTTGTGCAGGTGATATGTACTAAACAAAAAATATCTGAACTCTGAACCACCATTCAGAGTAATAATAATAATAATTATTATTATTAAAATAATAATAATAATAATAATAGGCAAATTAGGTAAACCGCATTAAATGTTGATCTATTAACTAAAGTATTGCACACTAGCAAATCTAACCCAGTGTAACCTCTAATATATTTGCTAATAAACTAAACACACTCAAAGAGCTATTTCACAGACTGTGAATACAGGGAAATGCAACAGAAAACAAGAAAAACATGTTTTGTATTGCATTCCTCATTAGTGAATCTAAACATGGATTTTAAGTTAGATTGTGCAATTCATATGTTTAATAGCTGCACTGTTAGGCTATTCATGTACAAGGGAATTAATGATAATTGTTTCAAGTTGCAAGTTTACCAGTAAATACCACACTACTCTGTGAACCACTGCAATATTTTTATATTGATGTCTCTTAATAATGAATTTATAAAAAAAATATTCTAAAAATGTTTCTAATGAGTCCACAATGAGCATTTTATTTGAAACCATGTTTTCAAAAGTTTTTTTATACAGTCCTACAGTTTTTCTTTAAACAGCCGATGTTCTAGTTTCATTTTACAGTTGTATCATAGAAGGCTTTTCTAACCATGTTACATTTTTGCTGGATGTTTAACACTAACCTTGATAACCGTAATAGAAGACCACAATAAAAAAAAGTGAAGTAAGTTAATCTTCTACATTCTAGAACAATACTGGAGATTTCCAAACAATGAAATAAAATATACGGGATTAAGTAATTAAGTGTTTAGCCTGCCATGCGGAAGAACTGGGTTCGATTCCCAGGCTGGATTGTCTGCAAAGATTTATTTGATTTGCACAAGTTCAACAAACTCAAAAACTGATAATTTTGTTTACTTAAAATTGGAAACATCATTACTTAAAAAAATATGTAACTGATTACCTCTAATATTTTGGGTTTTGCCAACTTAATCTGGTTTACAGTGTGGTAAATTATCCCTCTCTAATTGATCTGCTAAAATGAGCAGAACTGACTGAAGTTCACACCAGTCTTCACACCATCTTACATGACTTTTGACCTAGCACCAGGGGCGGCCTGGGACCAAAAAGTGGCCCTGGACTTCCTGGCCCACAGCAGCCCACCACATCCCACATCATAATACACTGGCTCATTAATGTGAAGATTTATTTTTAACACAACTTGCTAGAATAAAAATATAATGCAATACAGAAATAAATGCTTTTTAAGCATATTATTTGAAGTATCACTGAACATATATTGGGTCATGTTTATAAACCAAAGGAAAGAACATTAAGACAAACAACATATAAAACTACAAAGACAATATTTGGCGTATCATCTTGATGCAGTCAGTGTAAGCTGCAAGTGCAGCAGGGTCAGTGATGATGAACCAGTGCCTGCTGATGATGATCAACACCTCTCCTGTGATCTACCAGAGACGAGGGAAAAGAATGGGAATCAAACTGAACAGGTCATCTGGAATAAAATCAGTAGCAGCATCAGCTCATGCTAGTAATTATTGTAGTCAATATTAATTAAAAATAATATTTTCTCAGCCTTATTTTGAATTAATATTGACTACAATAATATTTTAAATTAATAACTAGTTTACTAGCCCGAGCTAATGCTGCTTCTGATTTTATTCCAGTTTACCTGTTCAGTTGATTGCCATCCTTTCCACTTGGCTCCAGTATAGAAGGGGAGAGGTGCTGGTCAACATCATCACTGACCCTGAGGCTGCTGGATTCAGACTCGCTGTCCCTGACCGTAATGTTAGAGCTGTCAGAGCCTGCGGAACTGCAAAAGGCATAATCTGCTAATCTGAAGAATTTCACAGCATCTGCTTTTAAAGCTTTTTCTTCTTGTCACGTAAACTTTCAGCTCCACCTTGTCTTTTTTTCTTTTTTTTTCATTTTCATCCATGGCAATTATTCATTCTTTGCTGTATGGAGACAGGATCCATATCTCTCCCTCTGTAAATTAAAAGTTAAAGGGTGCGTGTTTCAGAACCGGTAATGGAATAGGATTACAATACATTCAAATTCACACAAACAGCTGCTTTGCGCCGGATAGCCGGGGGGGAAAGAGCTCAGAGGCAATAATAGCGTTCAGCACAAAACCTTTATCAGCCTTTTTCAGCGTCACAAAATTATAATACAAAACATAAAGTAAAAGTACAGAAAAGGGTAAAACAATAGAGCGATTCAAGGGGGGGAGCAGCACAACTCAGCTCATACTCCGTTCTCTCCTCCTCACGCGCACACCTCCTCACGCGCACACCTCCGCAGCAACTCTTACAGGGCAACATACTGTACATACATAATACAACATAGTAGTGGCCGTTACAAAACACACGCTCTTCGTCGGCGGCGACCGTACGATCAACGCACTCATCTATCTGCGTAAAAAAGTGATACCATATTATAGTTCCGTCATTTTTACAATAAATGTACGTACTGACTGGACCGGCCCGCATTAGCCAGCGGCCCACCGGGAAAACGCCCGGAGCTCCAGATGGCCAGTCCGCCTCTGCCTAAGACGTTGTTGCTAGCTGTAGCGGCGGTCCGCGGCGCAGGTGTCTAGGGAAACTAATCGATGTTAAAGGATCAGCCAATAGGCGCGCAGGTCCAACCCACTGGCCCTGATTGACAGAACGACTCATTCTGCTGAAAAGTCGCATCATGAAATGAATAGGCCATCGGAAAAAAAAAACAGGATTTAAAAATATATACTGACTTTGAAAAAATGACATTTTGGAATAAAAACAGCTGGAATTTAATAAAAATGACTCTGCAATAATCTCTGTTATTAGGAACAATAATGACCATGAAATATTATTTCATAATAATAACTAAATTTATATAGCAGAGAGCAATATTTTTCACAATAATAAGCTTTTTATCAAAATGTGTTCCATTATTTCACAATATCATTCTCATATTACATATCTGTGTCTTATTTATTCATAGAGTTATTTATTTCATCATGTCCTATTTATTTATTCAATTTTGAACACTTTAGAGTTCCTTATTCTATTGAATCGGATTACACTGTCCAGCCTTCATCCCCCATTTGCACCAGTGAGTCCATGTGACAGTTAACCAGTTTTCCTTTCTGGGATCACTTTTGGTATTTCCTGATCACTGCACCCTGGAAACATTTCACAAGAGATGGATTTTTGGAGTTGACCAGGTGGGGTGGTGGGGGGGGGGTCTCAATATTTTGCATAATGTTATAGCTGATCAGTGTAAGAAGCTCCAGGGCTTCAATAAACTGACACGTGCGTTACAAATGGGAATAGTAAATACAATAAATTGACACATGTTCTTTACACATAAAAAATGATATTTAATTATATTGATTACGTTCATAAAATAATGAGGTGAAATATAGCCTACAATTATATCACAAGGTACTGTTATGATGGGAGGCTTTAAGCTGTCGAGTCGTCGCATGGCTGCTACGTCATCCTGTGGGCGTGGACAGAGTCAAAAGTTTAATTTAGATTTACATGGTCAGCAAAAAACAAACAAACAAAAAATATTTAAACCGCAGCACTGACCGAGTCTAAAACGGACTGTTTTTATGAACGTGTACAAGATTATATTTTGCTTGTCAGGATGCTGTTTAATTTCGGTGATTTCATTCTAACGGTTCTGTTGTTTGCGTTCTGCACGCGCTTTAACGCCATAGAGGGAAACGAAGAAAGATTCCGCATCGAGGGTCGCGCGCTCGTCTACGGCGTGAGGACATTGGAGTGGACTCCGCGCGCGCGTGTGCTGCTGCATGGAGAGGAGCATGTCGGCTTCGTCAGGTTTGAATACCTATAACAGCTGCAGTGTCATGTACTAGTGTCCGTGTCATGTGTTTTAATCATTGATCTGTCACACTTTTCCGTAGACTTGATGGAAGTTTCACGGTCAATGATGTGCCGCCCGGATCATACGTACTCCACATTGCGTCTCCGGTGTACAGATTCGAGCCTGTCCGAGTTGATATCACTGCAACAGGCAAAATGCGGTATGCTTCTCGCAAGATGTGACACTGATTCCCTTCTTATTATTTTCTTTTAATCTTTAACTGCTAATGCTTAATCTTTAACTGCTAGATTCGGCAAAATATAGTAAAAACAAGTACAGTATAGTGCTAGTGTACAGTATAGTATAGTGCTGCTAGGTCTTTTCAGGGGAAAGCAGTAATGCATGCTCAAAAAGTCACAAGAAGTCATCAGATGGGGTCATAGAATAACTTGAATATTAACTGCAGTCATTATCATGCTCATTTGCATATAAAACATGTCACACAAAGAATAAAGGCTGATTTTTAAAATACAATAGATGAGCTCTGTAAGAGTAGACTAGAACTCTGGATATTGCACCACTAACTATATACAGTATAAGTACACTGTAAGCCCTAATGCTCAAAGTAATGAAACATATTGAGTACTGTTAACTTAAACAATTGCAATTAATTCAAATTAATAGACCTTGATGAGTATTTAGAACCTTTTGGTTTGTAGAAATGACACTTTTCAAGTTAGCTGAACAAATTTGATATTTTAGGCCACAGTAACTGTCTCCTTAAAGTTCCACCAACTTACAATATTTCAGACTAGCGATTTTGTGTCTGACATCATCAATGCACATGTAAACTGCCCACATTGAATTGTTTTAATCAAGATGGTGGATTGGTCTGTCTTCACATAATCTTTACAAATCTGGGCACCCTAAAGTACCAGAGCACTGGACACCCTAAAGTACCACAGAACACAGTGGTAGGTGTTTCGCCTGCCATGCGAAAGGGCTGGATTCGATTCCCAGCCACTGGATGAAGTGCCTGTCTCAAGCCCAGATAATAATGGGAGGGTTGTGTTCAGAATGGCATCTGGCGTAAAAACTTGTGACAAACCACTTTGGCGACCCATTGCCAGGAGCAGGCGAAAGACCAACAACCATTTATTTAATTTGCAACAAATAAATTAAATAAAAATGTATTTAAATTTTTTTTACAGTGTACACTTGATGGCCAAAAGGTTTGTGGACAGCTGACTGTTACATCCATGTGTAGGCCTTCCCCAAACTGTTGCTGCAAAGTTCTAGAATGGCTTTGTATCCTGATAATTAGAGTTTACATAAAGACATGGCTTACCAAGGCTAGAGTGGAAAAATCCTGAACAGATCCCTAACCTCAACCACACTGAACACCACTGGGATACTCTATTGTTTCTAGTTTTACAGTAAAGAAAGCCAATATGTATACTTCATATTTATTTTCAGTGTTGAGCAGGTGTGCTGTTTTGGTTGTTGTTTGTTTGTTTTTTTTTTGTGTAAAAGTACAGAATAGCTGCTTATAGTATTGTTCCGGGTATATGTTACAGCACTGGTTCCCAACACTAGTCCTGGAGGATCCCCTTGTCCTACCCATTTTAGTGCTTTCTCTTTTCAGGTAATTATCAGCCTCTGCTGAATAGAAGTGGGTAGGGTAGAAAAGACCTGTAAACTGGGTAAACTGGGCTGGGCAGGGAGTCCACCAGGATCAGGTTTGGGAACCACTTCATTTCAGTATAATATACTATAATTCTCCTCTGCTTTTACTTATCTTTAGTGCCAGAAGAGTGAATTACATCAGGACATCTGAGGTATTGCAGTTGCCATACCCTGTTCAGATGAGATGTACAGGACAGCATTCATACTTTATAAAACGAGAAACATGGGGTTGGTCCGATTTCTTCATGAACCCTATGGTAAGCATGTTGCTGTATCCCAACAGGAAAATGTGTAATAATACAGTATCAATGGATAAACAGAAAAGTTATTTACAGTACACGAAACTTTCAAAATGTAATTAATACATACATGGAAATTACTGTATATGGAACACTATACTGTCATTACAGTGGTACCCCCGTGTATGAATTTAATGTGTTCCAGAGGCGAGTTCTTATGGTGAAATTTCTTATTGCAAAACACATTTTTCCATAAATTTACAATAATTTAAATCCAGATAATCCATTCCAGACCTCCCCAAAATATGATGAATATTACAAATTCCCAACATATAATTATAAAATAATTATATTTTTGCATATAAAAACAATCAAAATATATAGAAAAGACATGTAAATGAAGTAAAATCAGAAATATATATACATTAAACTTTACTTAACCTTAATTTATGATTCCTCTTGGCACCAACTGGTTCAAAAATTAAACTGAAAGTGGTTCCATTTTCTTCCTGTTACTGGTCTTGATAACATTCTTGGGGCCTAAATATGGCACAACATGCAGAAAAAAAAGTAAACTTGCTTTGCTTCGCTTGGCTTTCCTCTGATGCAAACAAGTTTTGATTGGCTACCAGTGTCACGAACCGGTATGTAATGCAGTTCGGGCAGGTGTTAACGCCGTGGGCAGAGAAAGCAGGCATAAGTCCTGAGGGGTTGTTTTTAAACACAAGTCTTTAATTAACAAAAAGGAACGAACAAAACACACTTGGACTCGGAACAGACACATACAAGCAGTCTCTTTTTGCAGTCCACATGATTACAAGCATTTCAGACCAATAAGCATTTCAGACCCTTGTAAGCATTTCAGACGGCTTAGGACTGACACGAAGGCTTAGGACTGACACGAAGGCTTAGGACTGGAAGACTAGAGACTGCACGGGACTGGAAGACTAGAGACTGCACGGGAACTGGAAGACTAGAGACTGCACGGGAACTGGAAGACTAGAGACTGCACGGGAACTGGAAGACTAGGGATTGCACGGGAACTGGAAGACTAGGGACTACACGGGACTGGAAGACTAGAGACTACACGGGACTGGAAGACTAGAGACTACTCGGGAACACTCCCACACACTAGAGGCCAGGGGCCCATCCTAGGGACTAAGGGAGCACACAGGGAGCATGGGGAGCACACAGGAAACTAGGGGAGCACACAGGAGACTAGGGGAGCACACAGGAGACTAGGGAACAATGCAGGAAACTAGGGGAGTACACAGGAAAACAAAAAACTACAAAACAAACATGTGCGCACAGTGGCCTCTGGTGGTAGTCCCTTACAACCAGAAGTACGCACAACTGGAAGTACTCGCGAGCGGCTGGGTCGCTCGTGTGCCAAAATTGCTTCACATGCCGAGTTTTAACATTTTAGTTAATCATATGCTGAGGTACCACTGTATTGTCAGAAACTAGCTCTGTCTTTAAATAGTTTCATCCTTAGGTTAGAATTGCCTCTAATAAGATTTGTTCATTTTCTTTGCCACATTCTTCAGGTTCTCATGATGGTGCTTCCTCTTTTGATCATCCTTCTTCTCCCGAAGCTTATCAACATGAATGACCCAGGGATGAGAAGGGTTGGTATTATTTAGTTTCTTCTTATAAAATACTTTATAATAACTGAAACCTGGACTGTAGTTCAGAATATCAGCATTACAAAGAGGGGAAAGAAATAAACAATATATCACCAGGCCCTAAATCAATTACTAATAGTCATCCCTTCATCAAAACATCTTAGGTTTCATTACATAATAATAATAATAATAATAATAATAATAATATTTATTCATTCAGTTGGTTATGCATGGGTAGCATCCCTTTAACATCTGATATAGATACTGTAATTGGACAAGTTTAGTATTATGTTTTAATATGTTTCTAGTATTGAACACTACTATATTATATTATTATTATAATAATATAATATAGTATAAATATTCTATTCTATTCTATTCTATTCTATTATATTATATTAGTGACTTATTTATTTATATTCTTTATTCATTCATTAGGAAATGGAACAGTCAATGAACATGCTCAATCCCAGCCCTGAACTTCCTGATGTGTCTGAGCTCATGACCAAGTTCTTTGCCCCACCTAACAGCCACAGTAAATCAGGAACGCACAGGGGACACAGAGGCAGTGGTCCACGCAGGAGATAACACATATGTGAAAGAAGACATCTTTCTCGTGCCTTTGTTTCATTTAAATATTTCCATTTCAGTCTTTTGTTTGACATGGATTCGATACTAATTGCAACTGACGTTAATTGATTCGAAGAAAACAAGTAAAATTATATTTAATCTTTGTTACTGTTATTATTTTATTAGCATAACATTAGGGACAACATTGTAACTATTAACTTATTGTATTTCTTGTACTTGTGTTTATTTGTATGCTATTGAATAACTTTGGACCTCTACATTAGATATGTGGACCTCTAAAAAGCAACAGCCCTGGCCGACTGTTCTGGAAGTTAAATGGGTGAAAGCTAAATATATCACTAGTAAAATTAGACGAGCTGTAAGGCATACTCTAATGTGTCAGGCAAACCCAGCTGATATTGGTTATCTGCTGTTTGCAAGGAGCTTGTTTATGACAACAGATTAAATGAGTGTAATAAATAAATATATCATGGGTGTTTTTTTTTTTTGTTTTTTTTTTTGTGAGCAAATTTATGAGCTTGTAATTACTGCAAACATTACTATGCTGACAATAAAACAACATAGATCAATCTGTTGTGACATGACTCATTGACTGTAAAATATTTTGTGGTCTGAACATATTATTTGAATATCTCTTGCTTTAAAGAATGCATACAGCGAAGAAGCAGGTGAACCAGGAGTGAGATGATGAAGATGGAGAACAAGGCAGTTCATATCCAGCAGATGACTGATATATGACTTATATACTTTAGATCATTCTACTTAATGATCCGGTTACAGATAAAGATAAGCAGAGGTATGTTGTAAGCTCATTGTAACCTGGGGTTATAACTACCTAATACTTTAATATGAATATAAACCAATGTTGGAAAAGGATGGGTTAAAATGATGAAGCCTAATTATCTAATTTCTTCCATGGAGAGGTTATGAAAAAGTAACAGATGTACAAAAGATTCATAAAAACTGAACAGCCTGGTCCTGTCCCATATAACACAGATAAGCCTACATTCTTTAATCTTTGCTGTGTCCCAGTGTTACATGAGAAAAAGGCTGAAGTCCAGTGCTGATAGGCCCAGGGTGTGTGTGGCCTGTGACAGAGTCAGTGTGGACTCTGAGATTCAGATTGGTTTCTTTTTAGCACTGTCTCTTTTGTAAGGGTTGTGTGTTGTAAGTAGTCTGAAGCAGACGTGATACATGGTGCAGGTATGTGGATTCTTTTGTTTCTATTCATGTCGTCGGCCCTTTAGATACAAATAACGATATATAGTTTGGAAATGATGTACACAGACACACAAGAACTAAATAATCACCCATAGATTTGTTAGAAAATGCATGCACCAGAATATACTTTGATAACTTTTCTCTAGCAGCCAAGAGTGAACCAACTCACCTAGACACCTAGAATAATAGGTTTGTTCTCAGTAGATCTTCAAACTGCATCAAGATGCACATACTGACCACGTCTTCACTCCATAGATGTTTTACCTTTAATACATTTGACTATAATTCTGTTAAAAGTAGAAAGAGTTTGACTCCGGAACAGTTCACCCTCATACTGAATAACAATCTGGCATCTTTGAAAGTCAGAATATTTTTTGAATTTGGCAAACATACAGTAGGTGTATTCAAATGTGAGAAGAAGCAAACAAAAAGTCTCCTTGATGTTTGGTGCATACGTTTTATCATAAAGCTACTATCTTGTTATGACCTTCATTCACTTAAAGTGCTTTAAAAACTCACAGTGAAATCCGGTTAAAAAGACTGCTCCAGTATGTTACTGTATGGCTATTAATTTGTGTATTATAATATATAAAGGATGAAGCTTTTCCAAGGCAAGATGATGGCTTTCTTGTGCATTGTCATTTCAACTGGAGTACAAGCTGCACAACAGGAAGCTCAAAACATCCATCTTCTTTCTCCAGAAGAGCAAAAATATATTCAAAATGTTGGACATAAAGGTAAAAGGACACGTGTTTGCTTATTTACCTATGCACTGTCAATTACTACAGTTTTAGTGATATATTTGAGGATGCTATAAGAAAACATTTTCGGTGTATTGCCAAACAGCACTTGATTTAATTTTATGCCTCAATTTTAAGCTCTATTATACCTAGGCCTTTATATGTATCTTTACAAATGATATTTTTAGGGCAGGTGACATTGAAACATACTGTGAGATCAAATTGTCATGGGTAATAGTTAAAAACAACTCCAAAATTACAGCACTTGTGGGATGTTTCTGATCTGTGCTGGTTGAAAACGAAACGAAAAAAGTGAGGCATGGAAGGAAAACTGGTGAACCGGCGAGAAGGTCATGGGCACCCATTGCTGAAAGGCTGACCTGGTAGTCCGATCCAATAGAAGAGCTATTGTAGCTCAAATTGTTAAAACGGTTAATGCTGGTTGTAGTAGAAAGGTGTCTGAATACGCAGCACATCACTGTTTTGGTGGCACAAGGGGGACCTACTCAATATTAACCAATTATTGATGAAAGCAATTGTCATTTTCAGGTTATAGCAAAAATGTCTTGATCCATGGCCCAGATGTCTCTATACTATTACTATTGCCCAAGCGCTGAAATTACCCATGACTCAAAAACAGCCCAATGTTAAAAACAACAAATTCATTAATTGTTTCATGGGGTGGTGTTACAAATTGTCTTGTATGTGTATTTAGTTTTCATGTAACTGTCATCTGCATTTTTTTTTTGTACCAGGTCCACCCAGGGACTGTCATGAACTGTGGGAAAGTTCTGGAGGTCAGGCACGGGATGGTGTATACATAATCAAGCCCAGAGACTCGCCCATTGTAGTTTTTTGTGCCATGCAGGAAGGTGGCTGGACTGTGATCCAGCACATCACAGTCAACAGCAGTGTGGACTTTGACCGGTCCTGGGAGGAGTACAAATTTGGATTTGGAAGCTTGACTGGCAACCACTGGCTGGGCAATGAGTACATCCACCAACTCACCAGTGGACCCATCCGTTACAAGCTGGGCATCAAGCTGGTAGACAAGGATGCCATGACCAAAACAGGTGAATATGACCCAACACTGGTGGAAGGAGAAGATGCACAGTACAGGCTGCGTCTGGGTTTGTACCAGGGCACTGCTGTGGATGCGCTCACTCTGGACCCAGAGAACTACCTCCATGACAACCAGAAGTTTACCACCAAGGACCGTGACAACGATAACTATTTCCAGAACTGTGCCAAGCTGGAGTTTCAGGGAGTTGCAGGTGGAGGGTGGTGGTACGATGCTTGTGCCGGTGCCAACCTAAACCGTCGAAATGTAATCTACTGGCAAAAGGACTGCAACAAGGAGCACCTGTGCAAATATGCCTGGATGATGGTAAAGCCTTCAGATATGGTCAAAATTGTGCATCCTGCAGAATGCAAAAGGGATGAGCTCTGAGCTTAATGCATAGCACTCACACAGTGTATGGGCGGCTGATTTACACAAAATCACAAAAATATTTCTCTTCATATATTTGATGAAAATAGCATTTAGAATTTGAAAGGACTGATTTCAAGAAAAGTGGTAATAAATTATTTTTTCGTGATAATTTGATGAAAAAAAAAAAGCCTTAAGAGTAGGGAATAGCTTGATGATCTTCAAGAATGTCTTGATAAGTTTTCTTGTAATTACTGTATTAGATAAACACTCTGGAACTGGGATTAGATCAAGGATTAGATCCTTGAAACACTTCTTAAAGATCAATTGATTGTTTATTTCAAAATAAAATTTCTAAAATCATATAGTAACAAATTTACTTCTTTCTTATCATGTTAATAATGCATATTAATGTATATTACTGGTATAACCGATAATTCCAAATATCCTTAGAATGTGCATATCTTGTATTAAAATATAATATGCAATGTTACATTCAAAAAATAGAGGCTAAATCTTACCAATAAAGCACCAAGGCTTCAGTTATGGAGTTACTAATCAGTTTAATATGGAATTGCAAAAATCCATTGCACACAAATATCACCTCGAGCACAGAAGACTGAATGAAAATATAGAAATACAGAATAATAGATCAGCACATCTAGTTCCTATAGATCCTACTGTCTGTTATATATATATTTGTCCCTTAAAATGTCTGAGTTGTGGGTCTTATTTGTTTCTTCTTTTATGTTCAAATAAAAGTGTAATTTAATATCCTCTAAAAATATATAAAACATACAAATGTGACTGTCAATTACAAATCATTTGTTAACGAGACAATGTTTTTATAAAAAATAAAAAAAATATGGGGAACAAGTGGCAAATGGGTCGTTTTAAGCGATGGAATAAAATATCCATAAAAACAAAGACTGGAAGAGCTGTGGTCATATTACATATTTGCTTATTCTGATCAAACATTAAAAAAATCATCTGTACATGATTTTAGATACTAATTATTATGTTATTTAAAATGGTTCATGAAATCTACATTATTCCATGTTAATAAAGTTTATCCTCTAGCTTCTTCTTCCACTGGCATAAGAGAAGCAATCGGAAGGTCTTTTGAAAGGTTTTGTTACAGAGAGCATAGCACATTGGGTTGACAGTGCTATTGACGTAGCATAACCAGTAGCCCAGGTGCCATAAAGACAGAGGTATGCAATCTGAACAGAAGGTGGAGACAAGCACCATGATGTTGTAAGGTGTCCATGTGAGGATGAAGGCCAGCAGAATAGCACTAAGAGTCTGTGCTGCCTTTCTTTCTTTGATCAGGACCATCCTCTTGCGCTTGGTTATCTGGCTCTTCAGTGGAGGATTGTTAGGGTTAGCTGACAAGGCTGTGGACTGCATGTTCATTGACTTGGCCAGAGACAGCATGGACTTTGCTGCTCTGGGATTAAGTTTTTTAGTCTGTGTAGAGCTGTTTCCCTTCGCCGCTGGTTTGAATCTATAGGAAACACACTTCTTACATTTTGGGGAATTGTTTTGACCTTGCGATAAAAAGAAATTCTCTTCCTCACCATTATTGGACGGAACTGTATTTTTCTCCCTGCAAGCATGGTTCCTGTATACCACCAGGACTCCAGGAGCACATTCATCCTCTTCAGAAGATGCATAGCTGGCAAAAGTTGGAACATGACCAGTTTTAGACCACTCTTCTTTAAAGGTGGTGGCAAATTTAGAAGTGTTGTTTTGGTAGGAGGATGCCCAGGATATCTGGTTCTGCCTTCTAGGGGTGGTAGTGAAGAAGGACCTCATTATGGGTGCGTGAGACTTATTTGTAATGTCAGAGTCTATGGAATGGTTGACTTCCTGGAGTTCTGCCAGGTCTTTAGTCCGCCTTTCTGTCTCTTTATAAATCCGACAGTACAAGATGGTCATGACAGAGACTGGGATGTAAAACGCAGCAATTGCTGTTCCGAATGTTATCACTGGCTCTGAGAAGAACTGGATTTGACATTGTCTCTCAGGTACTGTTCTTTTGCCTACAAAATATTGCCAGCACAATATTGGAGGTGCCCACAGGATGAAGGACACAAGCCAAGCCAATCCAATCATGATCCCAGCACGCTTAGGTGTTCTCTTAGCTCTATAGGTCAGAGGTCTTGTAATGGAAAAGTAACGATCAAAGCTAATTACTAGCAAGTTCATAACTGATGCATTGCTGACCACATAGTCCATAGCCAACCAGAGGTCACATGCAAGGCTACCCAGTGACCAATACCCCATGAGGATATAGGAAGTATATAAATTCATGGAAAAAATGCCAATGATAAGGTCAGCAACAGCCAGGCTTAGTAGATAGTAGTTATTGACAGTTTTCAGTTGACTGTTTACCTTGAAGGAGATCATCACCAGAACATTTCCGGTTATCGTGATCAGGCTTGCTATAGCTGAGACTGTTGCAATAGTGACAATCTCCCAAAGACTGTGTGTGACCAGATGGCCATCTGAAGTGTTGTAACTGTTAGTGGAGTTGTCCATTTGACTTCTGTCCATAATTTTATTAGTAGTAGCTCATGTGGTAATTTGTTTTCTGCAAAAAATAAATAAATAAATACAGCTATCAGAATCAGTGAAAGTAATATACACATACACACACACACACAAATTACTATAAAATAATAATTAGGGAAAGAATTTAGAAATAAAGTAACAATAGTCAGTTGTTATTTTAAGGTGAATGACAGCTGTTCTGGAATAGTTCTTGCAAGAACAGTGTTGTCAAGTGCATTTGCAAACCCCATCAAGCACCATGATGAAACTGGCTCTCATGAAGACCATCCAGGAAGGCGAGACCAAAACTTACCTCTGCTGCAGAGGAGAAGTTCATTTACCGTTACCAGCCTCAGAAATCACAAATTAACAAACAGCACCTCAGATTAGAGCCGATATGAAGGATTTACAGAGCATAAGTAGCAGATACATCTCAATATTCAAAGGAGATTATGGCATAATTAGGATGTCTTCAATATACGTATGCCGTGAAAAAATATTTGCCCCCTTCCTTTCATAATTTTTTTTTTACATATTTGATAGGAAATATTTTAATAAAATGTAATATTACACAAAGACACAAAGACAGGCCAAGTAAATACAAAATGCACTATGTGAAAAAGTAATTGCCCCCTTAACCTAATAACTGGTTGTGCAAAGAGTCTTTTACATCGCTGTGGAGGAATTTTGGCCCACTCTTCTATGCAGAATTGTTTGAATTCAACCACAGTGGAGGGTTTTCGAGCATGAATGGCCAGTTTAAGGCCTGCAGATCTTGTTGTTTACTGGAGTCCCAAAGCCTTGGAAATGGCTGAGTAACCCTTTCCTTCACTTTGCCAGACAGGTTCTATTTAATAGATTTTTTGATCGAACAGGTCTGGCAGTAATAATGTCTGGGTGTGGTAAGTCAAATTTAACTCAGCTTTCCATAAATCACAGTTCATTCAAGAATTGACTGCAGAATTAATTGCATGGGGGCAATTACTTTTTCACAAAAGTCTAGGTAGATTTAGACAGCGCTTTCCCCTTAGTACTGTAAGTGTTATCATAATTTTTTTTTAATGCATTTTGTCATTTTTGTTAGTAAATTACTATTAAGCCCTTTCAAATATTAATCAAAAAAGACAGAGGCTATTGATAAAAAACTATTTCAGACACATGACCTTGCTGTGGCCTTGACCCCGTTTGTATAAATTGCAAATTCCAACCAGTTAATATGCTGGACCTTTTCCTATATGTTTTAAAAACAGTTGACTCTTATTGTGTCCAGTATTGCGTAGGTTCTCCCTGTACCACTAGAGCAGCTCTGGAATAAGACCATCAGGGGATGACTACATAAGACCTCTGGGGGGGGGGGGGGGGGTGCTGTGGTGCCTGGCACCAGGAAGTTAGCAGCAGATGCTAAATACTAATATTTTCAGCACAATACAGTAGGAATTGTGAATGTGTGTGTGTTGTATGGGGTGTTTGCAACCAGCAGAGGGAGACTTCTGCAACACCTTGGCATGGATGCAACATCTCTCCGGTACTGTATAGAAAGAATGTTTGATTTGCAAATGATTCACATTATTTTCATAGTTATCAAACTATTCACTGAGCCCTAATGCCCTGTGGATTGGAACCTGGATGAGACCACTCTCATTAGGATAGACGCTTTTTCATCACAGGATAAAGCTGATTAATCAGAATAACTGCAGGGATTTGCAATGATGTTCTCTCTAAGGGGACATGTGGAATTCAAAAGATTATAGTAAACTCTTCACACTTCACAGCATGAGAGATTTAAACCTATTGGTTTCTTTCAATTTTTCACAATGTTGTCACAAAAGCAAATTATGATGGTCTTATTTGACACACCTTAAAGAACCTCTTCATTTTCAGTACCAGTCTGTTGTTTTCCTTTCATTAGATAGAGCACACATGAATCAGTGCATTCAAAGGCCAAGGAAACCGCTCATAAGTCAGAGTGGCTTTTTGTTTCTATGGAAACAGGTGACCGATTACTTTTGAATGACAAGACAGCGTGCCTGGAAACCTGCTCTGGGACTCACTGAGACAAGCACTCGAAAAACAGATGACCATGTAATTCACTTCCCTTTGTTGGTTTAAAAGCTTGTGAACAAAGATGGCATGATGTTTCTTTCACCCACCACTGCAGAGCCTTGCAGAAGATGAGAAGTGATTCGGACCTGCAAGCTTAGGAGTCTGGCAAGTTCACTATACAATATAACACTGATTATAGTAGATACTTTGGGACAAAAGCAAACCGAATAGAAGTGTACTCCCAAGTGTAGTGTTAATAATTAAACGGTGATGTTTAGCTGAATGGGGTACTGTACTAGGGAGTTCTTGGAATGCTTATTTCATGAAAGATACAACAGTCCCCCTGCTCTAAAGCGATGACATGATTCTTCAGGATTTACAGTGGTCAGTAGTTAAATTGACCTTCATGTCAAGATCCATTAATGCTTTCAACACCTCTGATGTAACCTGAAGGTACTGGTCAGAGACAGTGTCCACAAGGACAACGGAGAGCTGCTGCTGGTTGGACCATGGTCATGTGCAGTAAGAGAAGGATAAGGTAGAGTACCCGGGGTTATTGTGGTTTTAGCAAGGTATCCGAGAGACATGTGCAGTATGGGGCGGGTCAGTTGAATTAACCCATGCCTCATGTACAGCAGGGTCATTGCGTTTCACCTGCCAACATGGCTACATATGACTCACATGCTTCCCTGGGCTGGATAATATCAGGTATACAAACAATTATATAATTGACACGTATGTCAAAGCAGATATCGCTGAAGTTGTGGATTCATTGTGTGAACTCTGGTGAGGTAGAACCAGAGGCAGGTGGTTGTGACATTTCATAGACAGTTTGTTGAATCCATGGTAATCAATGAAATGCCAAAAGGAAGAAAGTTTCCTAATGCTGAAGCTGTGGTTGGTTGAATGAACCCCAGCTGTTCCCTTACAAGAAAAGCGCTAGCATTGACTGAGTGGAACGTTTTGTGCTTCCTTTTTTTTTTTCCACTAAAGACCTCTTTTACGTAGCTCATTATGCTACAGAGGAAGACAAAGGCTATCAGAATGGAGGTGGTGGCACATTGAAGCTGGAACGGAACCAGCCTATTATCTCCCTACTGGTCAAAGAAATAAATGATCATAAATCATAAAACACCAGAAGATTAAGGTGAGGTCATCTCCAGTATCCAATGGGTGTTAGCAGCAAACTTTTAATCCTGTAACATTACTGGAGATAATACCTGAAAAAAAAAAAATACTGAATACTGAAAATATTATATGTATGAACAGTACACTATATAAGGCCTAAATAAGAAGTGCACGTGGAATTTTATCTGTGTTTGCATGTTCTCCCTGTGCTTGGTAGGGTTCCTCTGGGTACTCCAGAGATTAGGCTAATTGCCGTTCCCAAATTGCCCGTGGTGTGTGAATGAGCGTATGAGTGTGCGTATGTGTGTGTCCTGCGATGGAGTAGCACCCTGTCCAGGGTGTATCCCACCTTTTGCCCCAAGTCCCCTGAGATAGGCTCCAGGCCCCCCTGCGACCCTGTATACAGGATAAATGGCTATAGACGAGGAGAAGACGGCATTACGATAGTAATAATATATAAACCTACTGTAATAGTAAATGTACGTAGCATCTCCTTCCTTTTCTACCTTATTGAAAAGTATAAAATCCCTCATGGTTTCAATGCATCTTTATTAACAATGCACACAATGTAAAATTAACACTGCATGACTTGGCCATGTTCACAGAGAGTTCATTAGAATTCTGGTTAAAACGGATGCCTATATGATGCATTTGTCTGAAATGCTTCAGAAATATATCTAGTGTTATTTGGCCTTCAGTTTAGAGACGTTCATGAAAATAAAGAAATTTGTATAATTATTACTGAAAAAATTATTATTAGTGAAAATACATTTTTATTTTTTGTACAAATTATATATTCATATTTTTTATAAATAAAATGAAAACTTTTACTATTTGGCATGTACCCTTTTCGCTTTACTTCAAATTTCATTTTCAGGCTTCAATATACAAGATTAGGCATGATGAAAATCTTATGAGGGAAATAGTGCAGAATCCGGCCAATCGAACATATCAGTCAAGGATATCACCATCTGTTTATTTCCATTTCAGATTTTCAATGTGGTTTTACACATTTGGATCCACGTGTATATTAAGAAAATCATCCATTTTTGACATTGTTTGCTATTTAAATCTGACCACCACCTTCTTCCATGTTTTAATCTAAAAATATTTTCAGTCTCTTTGCCCCAAAATCAAGCATTCCATTTTCATGCATCAGGGGTATAATTCAGCTCTCAGTTATTGATTTTTCCAAGATAAGCAGTGTTCCAACTGCAACACCCAATCTACACACATTTTAACCTTATGTCTCTCTTTTCCTTACTTTGAGCTTACGCTATATTAAATATGCAGGTTTTTATGTATAGTCATGTATATTCATACACAGATTTTCACAGTGTATCTACAATTTAATATTGTTTGTATGAAGATTAGGGTTGTATACAATATGAATCTGGTGGTGCTAGAATTGAACAAAGCATGTTAATGTGGAATAAAACCTTTTTACAGTACCCTTTTATCTTTTAAGCCATTTTGTACATTTCAGAAAGAGAAATACTGTATCCGTATACTTACATATATAACCTTTCAAAACCCTTGATGTGCTGAAGACGTCTTTCTCAGGGGATATGTCCTCCAGTCCCTCAATCACACATGTAGTGTCGCTGAATGAAAACATGTTGAGGTTGTATCAGCTTAGTAACTCCTCATATCCAGCGAAAGAAGGCGCAGAAACCCCTGATTCCATTGTCCAAGTTTATACAATAAGAAAATGCAAAACTTGCTAAACAAATGATTGGAGTCCCTTTATGGATGGATATGAAATTAGATAGAGCTGCCCAAAGATAGAACATGATGAATGAAGCAACACAGATACTTAATAGAGGAGTTTGATGGTCAAAATTCTCTCTTTCCCGCTGATGCTGATGTTGATGTCCTCTGGATAAGTCACAGATGTAGATGACACTCACAGTCCAGGAGAAATTCCCTCATGGCTTTACGCCATATAATGTTTCGGGACAGTGAGCATGCAAGTGTGGAATGAGAGCAGAAAGAGAAAGACAAAGTCAGAGTGGAGCAGGAAAGTGAGAGATGTTGTGGATGGCTTAAAAAAAAGAGGCAGGAGAGAGAACGGGGAGGGTCTGAAAGGGAGAGAGAAATGGAAAAGAGTATGTTGAGGATAGGGCTTTGTGTGCATGTGTGTGTGTGTGTGTGTGTGTGTGTGTGAGAGAGAGAGAGAGAGAGAGAGAGAGTGAGAGAGAGAGAGATAGCATAGATGCTAAATGATTAGTTAGTATTGTGAGTCAGCATACTTCTTTCTTTCTATCTATCTATCTATCTATCTATCTATCTATCTATCTATCTATCTATCTATCTATCTATCTATCTACAGGGTTGTGGGGAGCCTGGAGCCTATCCCAGGAGCATTAGGGCAATCCATCACATGGCACATACATACTGTACAGTACACACACTGACACACTACGGGCAATTTGGGAATGTTTAAGCCTATACTGTATGTAAGTCTTTTTTTGTGTGTGTGTATTTTTAAAATGCTGTTTATCCCATAACAATGTAAATAATGACACTAGTGTACAGTTTATTTGTACAGTAATACTCTAACATTATGTATTATTCCTCACATGCACATATAAATGTGTTTGAAGTTTTCAGCAGAGAGCATATTTAAGTTTTTGACCATATGCCCTGTGTCACATACTGTCATTTTCAAAAGTTTGTACCCCCTTTTAATTCGATGTGTTCTTGTGTAAAATAATAATAATTAAAAAAAAAAAACATCTGATCATAGCAGGTCTTAGTATTCGGCAATGATATTATGCGGGTCTGCCTAAAGCAGCAATAACTTGAAGTAACCATTTCCTTTATGAATATTTCAGTCTCTTAAATAATTGTGGAGCAATTGTGACCCATTCTTCTTTAAAATACTACTTTAAGTTCATTGAGGTTTTTGGGAATTCCTTTATGCTCAGCTCACTTAAGGTCCCACCACAGGATTTCAATTGGGTTGAGGTCTGGACTTTGACTAGGCCAAAATTTTGATTCTTTTAAAACCTTGAGCCTTTCTGATGTAGATTAAATGGTGTACTTTAGACTAATGTCCTGTTATATGATTTACACCAAGCTTTTGGTATTTAAGGGTCTGGGATATAACTCTTGCGTTTTTCTTTTTGGGGGTGGGGTGGGGTGGGGGTGGTTGTATTCCTCTGATCATTGCGCTGTCTGACCTTGGGGTGAATTGAATGCATTTCACTTGTAAATAATATTTCTCACTGTAGAACGTTGAACTCCAAATTATTTGAAAATGGTTTCATAATTTTTTTTCAGATTTATGTGCAGCAACAATAACTTGTCTAAGACCACTGCATATGTCTTTCTTTTTTCACAAGATGACACGCAACGTACCCTCTTAAATCTCGTGGAAGCAATAAGGGGGTACTTAGTATTGATTGCATGTTTTTTTTTCCTGAAACACAAGGTTCAGGTTGTGTTTGACTAATACTAAGACCCGACAATTATCAGATGATTTTTATGTTTTAACACAAAACTACATGGAATTAAAAAAGGGAGTACTAACTTTTGAAGATGACCATATGTACATCAAAAAAAAAAAACAAAAGTCATCAACATAGAAGTCTTATAGGGACCTGGAGACAGCGGATAGGAAGCAAATTAGCATTTTCCGTTTATAAACAGTGTTGGGTGTAACGAGTTACAAAGTAACGCTTTAGAGTACTCTGAGAACTTTTTTTGATGTAACGAGTAATCTAACGCTTTAGGTCTGTCATTCAAGTACTCAGTTACTAAGGTACTTTTTCAAAAATGTAATCCGTTATTCAGACAATTTATGTAATCCATGAACCAGATAGCAGTCATTCCCAATGTGTGTGTGTGTGTGTGTGTGTGTGTGTGTGTGAGAGAAAGTTGTCCTACAAGCCCCGCCCCTGATAACCCGCCCGTCTGTTGTTCCTGCTGTTATACCCCCATATGCGGTTTGACTACCAAACTGCTTTCATATGTTCTGCTGGCTAGCACTG
>JAAGKR010004890.1:17033-56243 GCA_011419295.1 Clarias macrocephalus | reverse complement strand
CATCATCATAACATCATTTAGCCCAGGGAGAAGCTGAAGCACATAATAGTCCTGCTACCTTCTAACCATTTCCCTGGGAGACTTAATTTGTTCCATTGCAACACGCAAAGTAGGCCACATACCCACTGTCTCAACCGAAGCTTTGAATTCTGCACGTTCCTCTCTCCTGTCCTCTTGCAGGTGAGTTTTCTGATATTGCTCCAAGACTTTAATAGGAACCTTATTCCCTGTAAAGCTCTTCACAACTTGTTGTATAACAGCTTTACTAGCCTCCATTTGCTTACCTTGATCTAACACACAAAGCGCTAATACTGCGCTTTCGCTAGAGGCCAGTGTTTCGCGTCATGTTTAATACTGTTTAAACTTTGGAATGCATGAATATCAACTAGGCCCTGTTAGGATCTCTTTCACGACTGTTTTTACACCGCTTAGGTTTTTCCTTCGTAGTAGGGGTTAAATGGAGTGCTTTCAGAATTGAAGCTGGATTATCAGGGTCATCCTCATCAGACAAATCGTCTGTATTACTACTCGTAACAGGACGAGACCCTTTACGAGGAGGTCTTCGCTCATCCTTGCTACTAGAATCCTCTCCGCTATCATCAGGATCTCTAGAAGGATCCAATGTGCGAACAACTTTAATTTTAGGAGTTTCCCAATTGTCATTAGCCCTTCTATCGAGTGTTTCATTAGTGAAACTCACTCGGGACATTCTTACATTTGATTGGGATTTCACTGTCTGGTCTAATAATTTAGTAACAGACAGCTTTTGTTAAGGTACTGTGTCAGAGTCATAAAATGTATTTCTAATCCTTTTTACTGGATCTAGTCTGTGATCACCATAGGTAATACCATCTATATAGCGAGCAGCTAGGTATTGACCTGCAGCTGCCTTCATCATTATTTGCTAATTTGATGTTTAGCCGGACGTGCAAGATCTGTTCGACCCATGACTTCATCAACTGTTTCACTTCCAGCTATTTGCACGATACCTTCCAGATCTTTATCTGGATAAAGAGGCTGTTTTAACAAATCCTCTGTACTTTCTCGGAAGTGTCCCGCCCTTAATAGCTTCTGCTTTGTTGGAGAATTTTGTCACGCTTTCACAATGTTAAATTCTCTTCCATTGAAACGCTCCCCGTAGGCATTTGATCGGTTATATGAGTGCGTGGCAGGGTAGCTCAAGCTCGTGCAGGAGGTGACTTTCTAAGGTGCTTCGTTCAGGTCGCGGTCTCTCCTGGAGGCGTGGGTTCGAATCACACTTCTGACAAGAGCACTTTCTCTTTGTTGCAGTCAGGAAATCGTTGATGGAGCTGCATCGGCGACCTGGACGTCTCACAGCATAGCTTTGCTTGCGAGCGAGGAAGATCGTCTTTGCTTCATCAATGTTTTGCAAGATGTAGACTGCCTGTGTTGCTGAGGAAAAGCCCTCAGCAAGTGTGCCAAAATGAAGGCTACAATTTATGAACTGAACTTCCTTTTCATCACAAATACTGAAAAATTCTTTAGACATGTCCCAGCACATGTTTGAATGCAGAAGAGAAGGACTCAGCTTCTGCTTGACGATGGGGGATGAAAAGTTGCCATTGTTCATGATTCAAAGGTTTATTTCATCTTTCTGTTTTTATTTTACAGCACTGCCCATAGATGGTTGTAGAGGGTGCTCTCTACACTGCTTTGCTGTTTTGTTAAGGTAAAACGTTAACATGGTTCCTGTCTGTAGCCTAAAAATCCTGAACTTAAGCTAACAGATACTCTTGCGCATATTGAAAAGATCCAATTTCCCAGTACAGATTTGAATGCAGAAGAATGCCTCAGTTGGTGTTTGCCAAAATATGCATGAAATCTTTGTTTGATTCTGTGGTTTGTTTTACATGCTGCACAGTGAGGCAAACAAAAAGCCTCGTTATAGGGAAGAGGTCAAACCTGGCCACGGCGACTAACTGAAACCATGAAATGAGACGTGGCAAAAGCACCCAGACAACATTTACAAATAAGAAAATTAATGAATAAAAATAACTATCTTTACAAAATAGCAAAGGAATAAGAGACAAAAATTTCACAACATAAACCTTTTGAAACAAATACCTACTGTAGGCAACGTATGTATGTTTGAACAGTGTATACTATTTTCAGTGTAAGATATACCCTACAGTGGAACCTCAGTGGAACCTCAGTGGAACACAGTTTGCGAGTGTTCCGCAAGACAAGCAAAGATTTTTAATAAATTTTGACTTGGGAGAAGGGAGGGGCTAATTCCACACACAGACACATACACAGCTCCTGCGCGCACAAACAGAAACACATATTTGTCAGGATTTATTGTTACTTTTTTTTAAGGTAAAGTGTAGTTAAATTTTTTTTTTTACTTTTCATCCCTTCATCATTTTTTTAAAAACTTTTTTTAAGTTTTAATAACTTGTATTAATTATTTTTATGTATTCATTTATTGGGGCTGTGGAATGAATAATTTGAGTTTCCATTATTTCTTATGGGAAAGTACTATTTGGTTTACAAGTGTTTTGACATAGGAGCCCGCTTCTGAAATGAATTACACTTGTGATCCAAGGTTCCACTGTATATATACTGTATTAACCTCCAAATGGCTCAGCAGATAGAACATAAAATTAGAACATGTAAAAGAGGTCTCAATTTACCATAAACTGTGTCAAGCAGAGCAAATGTAAGAAACTTGTATTTTTTAGTCTCTAGCTTATTTGCTAATTATATACCATGTTAACATTGCTACATTAAATAAAACAGTTAAACTAACCCGCAACGTTTCCTTCACCGTCTACCATGCCTGAAAACCCCCTCCCATGGTGATGTAGCATTTGTGTGTGGCCATGTGACTACATGTGGTTATTGTTATTGCGGCTGATTGGTCAAACAGAGTCATGTGATTATTGTTGCTACGTCTGATTGGTGAAACACAGTCACATGGTAGATCCACCAGCTGCATTTCTCTGGTAAAAACAAAGAATATCTAATGTGTTAGAAAAGTAACGAGTCGAGTGTAGCCGATTGTAGCGGAGTAAGAGTAATGTTTCTTCTTCACAAATCTTCTCAAGTAAAAGTAAAAAGTATGGTGCAGTAAAACTACTCATAGAAGTAATTTTTTTTTTTAAGTTACTAAAGTAAATGTAACAGAGTAAATTGAACTCGTTACTACCCTCTGATATTATTATTATTATTATTATTTCTACTATTTGGTCATAGAAGCAACTTGAAACAACCATAAAAAGACTAATCTTGTGAATCTGTTCTATTTCTTTTTCATTTTGCTCAGCTATATGTGTATAGTCATGTGTGTATGCCAAAAATGACTACCTGCTCTGACAAACAGTGCCATCTTTGTTTAGTTTTTAATTTTTTACTTCATCTTAGTCTTCACATATGGGTAGATGGAGGGGAAGCTTTGTAGGTTGGATCTGGAAATATGAAATTAATAGAAATATCAAATTCAAAAAAATATTATGTCAAAGGTCGTAGATATTTATTATTTGTTGTACATAGTAGACCACTGGGCCAATCGTTTCTCTGGCTACCACTTATATTTCCGACCTGTGGGAAACACTGTCTAGCCACCCTACCGCACAATCCAGATTTATGAAGAATACAAACAACTGTTGTCACATGCAAAGAATGATCAGTACATGATTTGGATATTACTTGTGAGAATAGCACTTATTAAAGTATAATTCTAAAATCCCCCAAACTTAAACAAATAGATTATGCAATACAAGGCTTTGTGTCAGAGGCCTTGCTTGACATAAAGCTCTACTAGGGCACACATACCTGTTACTCAATTCACAGTATTTTTCTTCCCTCAAATCTTTGATATGTGCATGATGTGCTATACAGAATTTCCTTGCTTAACCCACTGATATTGTCACTCCCATACTGCTGCTGCTGAAACCGTATATTTGCACTTTAATATTTTTTATTGCTGTGGAATGCATAAAAGACATTTTCTGGGGAAATAATATGTCAAAAAAATTTACATGAGTTGAGTCTCTTTAAATACTCAAACCAGCCTACAAAGCTGAAACATAATGTGATCAACTCCAGCAGTAGTCTCACCAAATTCATATAGGGTATTCATTGGGTGTGTTCCAAAATATTTTAAATTAGCAGTTATTAAACCACTAATTAGAAAACCTGACCTTGATCCCTGTCAGCTGTCCAAGTACTGGCCGATATCAAAACTCCAATTTATCTGTTTATGGAGCTTTAAGGTCCTGATTTTTTAAAATATCTACATAGAAATAGTATATACAGTATAACTGTATCAGTCAGGATTTAGGCCTCATCACAGCACAGAGACAGCACTTGTTAAAGTAGTAAATGACCTCCTATTGGCCTCTGATCAGGGTTGCGTCTCTTTGCTTGTGTTACTTGACCTTAGTGCAACTTTTGACACCACTGATCATAGTATTTTCCTTCACATATTAGAAAAGGTTGTATAAATTAAGGGAACAACTCTCTCCTGGATTAGATCATATTGGACATACAGTATATTATCAGTTTGTAGATTTAAATGGTAGCATTTTTAGGAAATGTTCGGTGTTACATATTTTTTACCAATTTATGCCATCCTACCGCAACTGTTTTTTGCCAAGGACACGACATTGCCATCGAACCAATGTTTGCTGGGCTGTTTTGACAGTTACATGTCTCAGTAAAGCCAGATGAGAAAAGCCAGCATAATAACGTTGAGCAAAGTTTAAAGGCTGTAAGAGAGTGGATGCTAATTAATTAACTTCTGCTTAATCCTGACATGACATAAGTATGGTTCTATAACTACATGCAGCTAGAAAGAAGCAAGCTTTCTGATTACATAATAACTCTGGATGGCCTTTCTTTTTCATCATTCAATTTAGTTTTTATAGCGTTTTCACAATGGTCATTTTCACAAAGCAGCACAATCAACAGAAAATTGACGGTGGCAAGGAAAACTTGAAACTTAAACTTCCAGCCTCCTTACACACATTATGACTCCACAACAAATCCCGGCTATCTGTTATCACGCAAATAAGGATGGATCCCTGTTGGATCTGGTTCCTCTCAAAGTTTCTTCCTATTGCCATCTTAGGAAGTTTTTCCTTGCCACCATCACCCTCGGCTTGCTCATTAGGGACAATCTGATTATTTTGATTCATACATATTGTCTCAGATTTCATACATAATTTAGGTTCTGTAAAGCTGCTTTGCGACAATGACCATTGTTATACAAATTTTATTTAATTCAATTCAGAGCCTATTCTAAAGGACTTTACTTTCACTGCAAGTAAGTTAGATTATCCACCGAGCTTGTTTATCACCAAATAGAGCCAGATGTTTACTTCACTCACTCTCATGTCTCCCTGCCCACTGCTTCCCTGTCTCTACTAATTTAATCTACTACCAAGAATAGGCACTTGTTAAAACTTAAGAACAAATATTTAGACATGGACCATGCTAAATACCTCTTCGCTGCTGATGAAGTTTTTAATTATATTTAGTCAGAAAAAGTGCTAAAACTGTTAAGTACACTGGCTGGCAAAAAAGGCACACACTAAACTCTAGCTTCTGTTTTGATTCAGTCACCTTTAGCTTTGATTACAGCACACAATGTGGTGACCAGTTCATTTGTGACAATGATTCCTCATGCTCCCAGAACCAGTCCTGAAATATGGCATGACATCAGGAAAAAAGAAAAACTTCAAAGATGTGATAACCTGATCATTCAGTAGATTCAGGTCGTCAGCTGACTTACGATTTCATTCCCACATAACATTGCTGAGTCTAGACTTGAGCAACTGAAGCAACCTCAGACCATAACACTGCCTCCAGAGGCTTGTAAAGTGGCCACTAGGCATTATGAGTGCTTAAATTCATGTGCCTTCCCTCTTACAATCATGTACCAATGACTCTGGAAAAGGGTCAATCTGGCCTCATCAGACAACATGACCTTTCTCCATTGTTCCAAAGTCTCCAAAGTCTTTATGCTTCCTACCAAATTGAAACATTTTTTTTACTTAGGAGTCTAACAATTGGTTTCCTATGGCCATACAGCTGTTTAAACCAATCCTGTGATTTCTCATCACATGGTCTGTGTGTATGGAAATGCTCTTGTTTTCACTATTAAACATAGCTCTGTTTTTTTTTTTACTGTTGACATTTACCATGCAATTTCATACATTTTATGAAGACAAGCAAAGAAATCTATAGATTTTAATTTCAGCTTATTGGTTTTTAATTAGTAGTAGTGACCAATTTGACAGCAGACAAATGGACCCTAGCAGCAGACAAACAACAAATCAAGTCATTCAGTGTAAAAGTGATGTAATTCCTACACCATACACACAATTTGGGTGTGTTTACATTAATTTGATACATGTATGATTTCAACTCCAATACAAAGCCAATAAACAAACAAAATATAAACAGCTAGAAACAACTAAATGTCTAAATATTAATGTACCTGAATATATTTTCCAAATACAGTTAAACCTTGGATTGTGAGAATAATTTGTTTCGGAAGCGTACTTGAACATCAAAGAACTCGTATATTAAATCAAATTCCCCCATAAGAAATAATGAAAACTCCTTGATTCGTTCCACAACCCAAAAATATGCATATAAAAATAATTAATACAAAATAAACTGCACTTTACCTTTGAAAAGAATCGTGGCTTAGGTAAAATGAGAGAGTAAAGGAAGAGGGAGGGGCTACTGTGTAAGACAACTTTCACACACACATACAAATTGGAAACAATACTCTGTCTGGAAACTTCTTTAACAGGGAACTTCTCTAATGACACACACGTACACTAACGAAATCACTGCTCTCTAACAGAGTCAGAGACTCTGGACACTGGATCTTTAACAAGAAACCTCTCTAACGACACTTGCTTTTGCTTTACACACACATAACGTTGTAGTAAACAGTCCACGCACGCACGGATGTTGACCATACGAGTGACTGAGACTGAGAATGGGAGACAATTACCGATAATCCTGCAGCGCGCAACAGAATAACCATTGGCTCAGTTGTAATCATGTGACGCTTGGCACAAAGCGCAAAGCACATAAAGTACATGCGTACTACTCGTATGTCAAGACCTCTCGTTTATCAAGTTACAATTTATGTAAAAAATGTTCTTGTCTTGCAAAATGCTCGCAGAGTGAGTTACTCACAATCCAAGGTTCCACGGTATGATGGATTCACGCAGGTCTCCAAGTCAGCAAATGGCATTTAGGACACCAATGACGCCATGGCTAGAAATGTATGTTCATTCAGCAATGATGTTTTTTTGTCCTTAGTAAAGTATACAGTTATTCCTCTTAGATTATTATAATTAACTATTTAGTCTAAATGCCCTGCTGAATGTACCAACAGTTTGTTTACCCGGCTCTGTTTTATTGTTTTATCATGCTAGGAACTTCAATGACAATTATACATTTAAATAATACCTGCAGAAGTTAGTCAATTAATATTATGGTTATTTAAGGGGGAATTGCTCTACCATTTTCCATAGAAAATCGAGGGGAAAAAAGCACAAATACTGTTTACACAGATCTTTTGTGATAAAAGGAACATTAAATTTGAAAAATTTGGCAATTTATGGCATTGTATTTGTGGGTCTCAAATTTATGTGAATTTGTAAACCTTTTCTCACACTGTTAGCTGTGAAATGAAGCCAGTGGTGGTATATGTCAAGAGAAAGTCTGAACAATGAAACTGTTTCACTCCCATGTGACTGCGCTGAATTTGGTAGATTACTCTGTTGAGGGAAACCCTTTCCTCACTGTGAGCAGTGATATGGCTTTTCTTCTGCATGACTTTGCTGGTGATCTTGGAGATTCCTATGTTCAGAGAAACTCTTCCCACACTGTGAGCAGTGATATGGCTTCTCTCCTGTGTAACTACATTGATGTCGGTGGAGATTACTTTGTTGAGAGAAACGCCTTCCACATTGTGAGCAGTGATACGGCTTCTCTCCTGTGTGACTACGCTGATGACGGTGGAGAGAACTCTTTTGGGAGAAACTATTTCCACACTGCAAGCAATGATATGGCTTCTCTCTTGTGTGAATGCGTTGATGTACCTGGAGATTACTCTGCTGAGAGAAACTTTTGCCACACTGTGTGCAGTGATACGGCTTCTCTCCTGTGTGACTGCGGTGATGCCGATGAAGAGTACTCTTTTGGGAGAAACTCTTTCCGCACTGTGAGCAGTGATATGGCTTCTCTCTCGTGTGAATGCGCTGATGTACCTGGAGATTATTCTGTTGGGAGAAACTCTTCCCACACTGTGTGCAATGAAACAGCTTCTCCTTTGTATGACTGCGTAGATGTCGGTAGAGAGTCCTCTGTTGAGGGAAACTCTTTCCACACTCTGAGCACTGAAATGGCTTCTCTGCTGTGTGGCTGCGCTGATGTCTGTAGAGAGAACTCTGCTGAGAGAAGCTCTTCCCACACTGTGAGCAGTGATATGGCTTCTCTCCTGTGTGACTGCGCTGATGTTGGTAGAGATAATTCTGTTGAGAGAAACTCTTCCCACACTGTGAACAGTGGTATGGCTTCTCTCCTGTGTGAATGCGCTGATGAATCCGAAGATGATTCTGGCAAATAAAACTTTTTCCACACTGTGTGCAGTGATATGGCTTCTCTCCTGTGTGAATGCGCTGATGTAGCAGGAGATTACTTTTATAAGTAAAACTTTTCCCACACTGTGAGCAGAGATAGGGTTTCTCGCCTGTGTGACTGCGCTGATGTTCGTAGAGATGACTCTGTTGAGAGAAACTTTTCCCACACTGTGGGCACTGAAACGGTTTCTGCCCTGTGTGAATCTGCTGGTGTCGTTGGAAAGTACTCTGATAAGGAAAACACTTTCCACACTGTGAGCAGCGATATGGCTTCTCTCCTGTGTGAATGCGCTGATGTAACTGGAGAGTACTCTGATAAATAAAACCTTTACCACACTGTGAGCATCGATACGGCTTCTCTCCTGTGTGAATGTGTTGATGTGCCTGGAGATTACTCTGAAAAGTAAAACTTTTCCCACACTGTAAGCAGTGATACGGCTTTTCTCCTGTGTGAATGCGCTCATGGATCTGGAGATAACTGTGATAAGGAAAGCGTTTCCCACACTGTAAGCACTGATATGGCTTTTTTCCTATGTGATTGCGCTGATGTCGTTGAAAAGTTTTTTGATGAGTAAAACTCTTCCCACACTGTGAGCAGTGATAGGTGTGACTATGCTGATGTGTTTTGAGAAGACTCCGATGAGTAAAATGCTTTCCACCATATGAGGAGTGATTAGTTTCCTTCTGCATTTCATTCTTTAATGTTTGCTGACTACTGGATGCATTTGTGGGCATAGGAACTTCATGTTTAACCTCTGCTGATTTCAGCAGTCTCTCAGGCTCCTCATAGTGGCATGTCCTGATGTGTTTGCTGAGATGAATTTGAGATTTATAGTAACGTGGACAAAAAGAGCAGGAGAAGACTCGTAATGAACTGCTGTTTACTTCTAGAAAAGAGAAAGAAAAATTATCAGAAATGCAACAACATTTTAAAACTAATGTCAGGTTGTATCCAAATGTATGAAATGTGAAGGCTATGCTGTTATTATTTTGATATACTATATATATATTTTTTGATATACAGTATATTATGATAAACATATACAGTACAGACCAAAAGTTTGGACACCCCTTCTCATTCAGCGAGTTTTCTTTCTTGTGTTCTTTCTTGTGTTCTTTAGCCCAAACGCGTCTCTTCTGCTTGTTGCCCGTCCTTAGCAGATCTAGCAGATCTTCTACCATGAAGGCCTGATTCACACAGTCTCCTCTTAACAGTTGTTCTAGAGACGTGTCTGCTGCTAGAACTCTGTGTGGCATTGACCTGCTCTCTGATCTGAGCTGCTGTTAACCTGCGATTTCTGAGGCTGGTGACTCGGATGAACTTATCCTCCGCAGCAGAGGCGACTCTCGGTCTTCCTTTCCTGGGCCGGTCCGCATGTCAGCCAGTTTCTTTGTAGCGCTTGATGGTTTTTGTGACTGCACTTGGGGACACTTTCAAAGTCCCAATTTTCCGACTGACTGACCTTCATTTCTTAAAGTAATGATGCCACTCGTTTTTCTTCACTTAGCTGCTTTTTTTCTTGCCATAATATAAATTCAAACTCTTTGAATGAGAAGGTGTGTCCAAACTTTTGATCTGTACTGTATATTTAGACTTTACCATTTGTGCGGCACTTTTTGTTCCATAGGAAGTCAAACGTAGGACCGAGACCTTTGGCATAATCTGCTTCGTACCACACCAAAAACTCCTGTCCTGGATTAATGGGTTGACAGCATCGATAAAAAATTTCCCCTTGATATTGGAAGGCCATAAGGTTCTGCTCACCATCCTTATGAGCACAATTCACATACCTGAGAGAAGGATGCATGTCATTAGAGAGAGAGAGAGAGAGAGAGAGAGGAATCACAAGGAAGGGATTGGTGACAAAATTATTTGAAAAAATTTAAATCTTAAAATCAATAGGTAAACAAAGACCAAAACACCCACTGAATTCTTTACCTCATCCAGTTAGCAAATGTTTCTCTCTTGGCATCTAGGTATTCCTTGTGTTGCTTGCTCTTGGATATCTTAACAAAAAAAAGAAAATGTGAATAAATAAAGAAAGAAACACACACACATACACAGAGAAGTACCCCATGATTCAACTAAGTTTATTGAAGTTTTTCGGCATTTCCTTATACACAGCTCTCTTAAAGGCCTGCCCCAGCATTTCAGTTGTGTTGAGGTTTGAACTTCAACTAGGCCATTCCAAAACCTTGATTCTTTTCTTTTTCAGGCATTCTGATGTAGTTTTTTCTCATGTATTTACTGGTGTGCTTCAGATCACATGTATTATGATCTCATCCATCGAACTTCCAGACAGAGAAGCGTGATTCATCACTCCAGAGAACACGTCCAGCTCTAGACTCCAGCGGCGACATGCTTTATACCACAGCCTCTCTGTGATTTTATGTAGCCTACCACTTCGCGTCTGAGTTGCTGTCATTCCCAATCGCTTCCACTTTGTTATACCACCACTAAAAGTTGACTGTGGGATATTTAGTAATAAAGAAATTTAACGACTGGACTTATTGCATCCTATCACGGTACAATGCTGGAATTCACTGAGCCCCTGAGAGCGACGTATTCTTTCGCAAATGTTTGTAGAAGCGGTCTGGATGCATAGGTGATTGATTTCATACATTATTTGGATGGGGAAGTCAATACCTTTGGCAATGTAGTGCACCTTTTTTGAAAAACATTTTTGAAGAATATTTCATCAGAAAAAAGAAGAAACCAGACCACAAGGATATAATGGTGTATGTGTGCAATTTCCCCTTCACAGGAGAAAAGAGAACCTTAAGAAAACCACTTATCAGTGATGCTAATCAGAAAAATAAGGCTTCGGTTTGCTGGGAAGCATAAAGAATGGACCGTGGAGCAATGGAAAAAGGTCATGTAGTCTCATAAGTCCATATTTACTTGTGCATCATGGTAAGAGGAGAGGCAGATTAGTAATGCACCCATCATGCCTAGTGCCTAGCATACAAGCCTGTGTCATCGAGGGTTTCTGGCCAATAATTTTTTCACTAAAAGTTTAATTTCATGAAGCGTCATTCAAGGGCATTTAGTGGACAGATTCTGTGTAGCATCTAGATTGTAACATCATAAGCAGCACAATTAATGTGCAAAGCAATAACATAATAACATTGCTTTGCATGTACATGTAAAGCAATGTTATGTACTCATAAAAATGTAGTATACATAGCCTAAATGTTCCAAATGTAGTAGGAGTCTTCTGTTCATTAAAGGAAAATAACATTCCCAATACATTATACCAGCAGCAAAACCTTTTAAGGGTTTTAAAAGACAAACGCAAGACTTTGCATTTAGTGCAGAAAAGTCTAATCTAAAAAGCATTAAAGCCAAATTCAATAATTTAGCATCTCCTGGTGAACCAACATGTACTTTTAGGTTCACTGAACAGCATGGTGAAATCAGAGATCTTTCTGCAAGCATGCCTAGTCCCCAAACACAATTTAAATAAATGTAAAATATTTATAACAACTCACAATCCAGCAGTATTCACTGTTCATGGCTTCCTCTCGTTCCACCAGCTCACCCTGGTAGGGTCCGAAATGTGCACCGACTGGAACAGTCTCCCCATTATTAAACACCCCCAGGACTGCACCAAGAATCCCAGGCTTCCGAATCTCTAGACCAGGAGGAAGAGTCTGACTGGCTCGGTCAGAGACCCCCATTGGAGCAGGGGTATCAGTGATGAAGAGGGGTGAACCGTGAACCTCACACTTGTTGAAGAAGTAAGATTTGCAAATTTCACAATCTGAAAAAAAAAAACATAGAAAAGAAATCATTTAAAAAAACGGAATTAAAACACACTTTAAAAAGAAAAAAAGAGCTGCAAATGTCACAGTAGCACAATAGTCCACTTTTCTCAAGTGTGGGGTCACACAGAGATACATACATGCAGGGAGAACATAGGAAACACAACAGAGACAGAAACACAAGCTCAGGACTGAACCCAGGCTCCTGGATTATGAAACCGCAACACTGTGATGTGAAGCTTACTATAAACAGCTCTTATAGAATTAACTTAATTGCATATCAAGTCCTTAGTCCAGCTCACACCTATATAATAATAAAACATGTATTACTATCATGAACAGTACTCTTAGTTCATCAACAGACTTATTTGTACTTGTTTGCTGTTCAATCTCACAGTAAAACTAGTCTTCATAATATTATTGAAATCAAAGTAAAATATTAAATTATTTTTTTCTGTTAATAATAAAAAAAAAAACTCTAAAACTGAAATCAAATCATAAGTGAAAAAAAAATCACTTATGAGGAAATATATCTGCAAATTGCATGTATTAAAGAGGGGGGGGGGGGCAAACACTTTTGTCAGTACCCACAGGAACAAAGGAAGACCTAATGAGACAGAGAGCACCACTTGCTGATGCATCACCTCACCTCCTGTTTTGCCTTTTTTTCTTAAGGTTGACCAAACTCTGCTTTTTGGGGTATTTAAATGATAACTCACACAAGTCTACTCTGATGTTGAAAGGTTGGCAGGTCTGGAAACAAAATGTCTGGATGGGACTAGCCTGCTGTAAAGTTAACCTGGAAGATTTTTTGTCATATCCTATTCTTAGAAGAAACTGTAGCGCTGCCACATAAAGGGTTTTCTATGTATAGGCATTGATTGGGCTCTGTAAAAACTGCTGTGCCTTCTAAAAATGACCCTATCGGTTAGATTTGCTTCATGGACTGTGTCTTGGTGCCTGATCCACCACGACTACGCTTCCTGGTCGCGAGAGGTCGGCGATACCTGACGTGGCTTTAAAGGACAGCCGGGAAGCAGGGGGAGGATTTGTTATGGTGGATCAGAGTGGTTTTGTTTATGGTTGATGGGGAACTGTAGAGTTTGCCATGGATTACATTCTTGCGAAGATTTTTAAGTAATACGGATTATCGCCGACCGGACACAACCATAGGACTTCTCTCACTCCATCTTTGTGCTCCCAGACTGTTCATTAACCCGGTGAGGCTAAACCAATTCTCCTCATGCACACACTCACAATAACCCAGACACTGGACACTTTATCCACGCACTCACTCTCTCACACAAAACACACACACACACACACACACACACACACACACACACACACACACACACAGTTCCATATATTTTGTAAACATCATTTGTTTGCTTGTTTTTGGTGCACCTTTGGTTTACTTTATTAGATTTTTTTGTATAATACACGTTTGGTTTGTTTTTTGTTTGTGTCTCCGTCCCTTTTTGCTCTTCGGATTTTAACGCAACGCTGGTTAATATAAACTTATCTGACCATTACAAGTTAATTTGTTGATTTTACAGATGTCTTACAGAGGTAATCGTTAACTTCAGTTTCTTCCTCTTTAACGGAGGAACCATCAGGAGCGTCATTTAGGTCGTTTTCACTGTTGCAGATGCTCAGCTCTGGTGTTTCCTCCTTCTTCACACAGTCTTCTAACACACACACACACAGATTCTTAAATACACAGACACAAAATCATTAGAATTAGACATTTACAGACTTCATATCAGCAGAAACCGGACTGACGAGGTGTAAGCTTCATTTGGACGGCACTACTCTGCTGCTCCACCAGGGGGGCGTGTCCCACTGATCCTGAGGTCCCTCCACCTGACGTTTCTATTTTCACCTCCTCAGACATCTGAAGATAAAACAGTAACATTTAAAGTATGTCAACCCAGTTAAACAATCGATACACTATTATGTTAATCACATTATCGCAAATCAATTATATTGTAGTTTAGCAGCGGGGTTTCTAACGCACACATTATTTTCGGCTAATTAGCGCACTTTGAGACTGGTGTAAGCGTGTGTAATTAGCAGGTTTAAGACTAATATGCTCAGAGTTTGAAGAAATACAAATCAGATGCTTTTAGCGCATGTAATTATTGATAATGTAGCACCATTAAAAATGTGTTTCTGTTGCGCAGCATTTGGAGGCTTCTGCACTCGGTACAGAATTTATATCTGAGGCTGATTGGCTGCTCACCGGTCACCACCAGTCACACTGAAAACCAGACAATTCTGCTCACTGACCGATCGACCGGTTCATCTCTATTATAAACGTAGAAAATATAGATATATTAGATATATTTTTTAAATATATGTTTAGAATAGATTTTGAAGTCAGCGTGGCGATACATCAATCACCAAACAAAAAAGAATTACGATTCATAACTGAATCAACCCCCCCCATCTTAACCTTTTACTCTTAAGCACAAGCATCTTAAAAGAAAACCTGGGGCTCTCTGAAATTAAAGCGATGAAACAGCAGAATAAACAAGTACTACAGAGTGAATTCTCTGATTGTGGGTTGGTTTGTCATCTTAATTTCGTATCTGGTCTATTAGAGATAAAAACTTAACAGGAGCCTCTCTAGAGTAGATGCTAATCTAATCGCTAGGATGGCGATGACACTTTCCAGCATAGTTGCCAGCTGGCAAGTTGTAAGCAGTCTGTTTATACACATATAGTCTTAATTAAACTAAATGCCAGAATTTCATTAACATCTTAAATCTTGTTGATTTATGTATTGCCACATCAACTCCAAAATGGACTCAAACGTTTTTGTCAAATTAATCTCAAACCCACTCAGTTCAAATGCTTATAATGGTCTTAAGACACCAAGTGCATTAAATAATCTCACACGTGATTCGATGACTAATGAGCCACACCCATCGCATGCTCGATACTCCAACACTCGCTGAAGATTTTGGAGGCTTTAAGACATAATGATCCTCATAATCCTGCAGATGATGCACTATAAACTATTCACACACAGGTGGCCCATGAAGTAAGAGTGAATCTTTTTGCTTAGAAATTTGTTCAATGATAATCATGGCGGATGACAGATACGCGTTGCTCAGTAACAATGTAGCTCTAATTTATCTACTTTAATTTATAAGTAGTCCCATTAAAGACGTTTGAGACATGTGGAACTGCAAACAGGACTTCTTAAGGCTTTCTTCTTGCCACTCTTCCATACAGGCCAGATTTGTGGAGTGCATGTTTATAGTTTTATAGTATTATATTCTGTGGACAGATTCTCCCACCTGAGCTGTGGATCTCTGGAGCTCCTCCAAAGTTACCATGGGCCTTTTGGCTTCTTCTCTGATTAATTCTTAATTATTTTGAAGGTTCGAGATCTTTAAAAATGAGAAAATTTCAACAACAAAAAAAAAAACAAAAGGTCGTATCGAATTGCCGTTTATTTATAAAACCTGAGTTCCGAGGTTTTGTGATAATATCATATCGGGCGATGACAGCTGATTCTCATCCCAGTTATTTATTGGCACGGTAGCCAGAACAGTAGGAAAATAATTGTTATATTCGTTGAATTAACTGATTAAAGCATGATTAGCTGTGTAAGCTTATTCCAAAAGCATTTACTCATCTAGATAATCCAAGTGACTGGTTTACAGATCACCTCCATAATCTTTACCTGTGAGGGAGCAGGATCATCAACCTGAGAGCTTCTGGAGGAGAGCTGACGGTCTCCTGCTGAACTCATCACAACAGGTCTGGAAACAAACAAGCAAACAAATCTTCCTATTGTTACCCTTCAATAACTTAAAATGAGAAAAAATTACAGAATTGCACCTCTCTCCTCATTAGATAAATAGGGCACTACCTAGTGCGCACACGTGCATTATTTCATTCCCTATGTAGTGCACTTAAACAGTGAAGCAGAGATCTGTTTGGGCTTCGACCACACAGCTTCTGTTTACATTACCGTAGGTGTTTACAGCACGACAGAGTTTTTAATCCTCAGACAGAGCAATGAGCTTTTTATTTTTAAACGAATGAAAGCTTTATAATAATAATAAATCAAGCAGAGCTTATTATCTCAAAGCGAGTAACTCAGCTGTTAAGCACGAAACGTGCAGCGTCGTTTTCCCTCCTCCTCCTCCTTCTTCTTTTTCTTGTGGTTGTCAGGCAGCTTGTAGGTGTATTACCGCCACCTGTTGGACTGGAGTGTGGAACAGCAGCTTGACGGCGGTTATTTGAGCTTGACACTCAGATAACTAAACAGTATTAGATTGCCTACTAATTTACTTTTTATACTTCAGCGAATTCATTCAGAGCCACCACAAGGCCACCTGCCTTTATTCATTACATATCAGTTGAATTTTATTAGTGTGTTATATTATTATTATTATTATTTTTTTTTGCTTAATCTTTTACACAGGATCATGGCGGGGCTTAGGGCCAATCCCAAGAAATTTTGGACATTCCATCACAGGGCACACACGCGCACACACACACACACACACACACACACACACTACGGGCAATCTGAGAACGCCAATTAGCCTAATCTGGATGTCAAAGGACTGTGGGAGGAAACCCAGAGTACCCAGGGGAAACCCACCAAGCATGGGCAGAACGTGCAAACTCCATGCAAGCAGAGGTGGAAATCAAACCCAAACCCTAGAGATCACTGGGCGACCAGACGTTTGTTTATTCTGTAATATTCTATTCTGATTTAGTCCTGTATGTCACAGTCTCAACCAGGTTATTATCACTTCCTCAGTCTGGTTTCTGCCCCATGTTTTATCTATACCAAACCAATATGTTACCTATAACAAACTGGATATACAGGTACAGCACTCCTCATCCCATAGCACAAGTTAGCGGTTAAAAAGAGATAATTTAACAGCATATACTATTGAACATTTACAGCATTTGCCAGTTATGCTTATCCAGAGCGACTTACATTTTATGCCACTACACATCTGAGTAGTTGAGGGTTATGGGGCTTGCTCAAGGGCCTAACAGCAGGTGGTGGTGCTTGGGTATAAACCTGAAAGTAAGCCAATCAGTAGGCCAGTGCCTTAAACACTGCCCCAGAGCTGTTAGGATGATTAACAGCATTGTAGCTGGTGAGAGAAAATGATCAATAAAGTGTGCTAATTGCAGCTAACTTTTTTGTCAGCACTGCATGGCAGCTGGAAGCTCATGGTTGCAAGTTCATGTTGGTGGTATAGTGGTTAGCACTGTTGGCTAGCACTTCTGGGGTTGAAAGTTCAATTCCCATCTGTGGGCTTTTGGGCATGAGTTTGTGCTTTGTGGGGTTCCTCCCACGGTCCAAAGACATGCAGATGTGGTTAATTGGCGCTCCCAAATTGCCTGTGAGATTCTAGAATGTATGTGTGTACCTGTGTTCCATCATTCTTGCCAGATTGTGTTTGTATTTCTTTACTTCAGATCTACTTATAGGGATTTCTAGTTAAACGCTGTTCAGTTTAATGTTTGTTTAGTTTACATATTCGCTTCCTCATTCCCCTCAACACCTAGACGAACGTGCTGATGGCATGCAGTGCTGACAAAATGTCAGATGCAATTAGCACACTGTGGTATATATCATTTTTCTTTCACCAACTACTAATAATATTCCTAATAGTCCTGGGGTAGGGATAGTTCAGTGGTAAAGTCATTGACCTCCCTGCTGATCGAAAGGTACCAGGTTCACATCTCATCATCACCAAATAGTCACTGTTGGGCCAGGCCCTTAAACCTCATACACTGCTCAGAATGACATCAAATGCAAGTTGGTCTGCATATGGGTGTCTGCTGTAAATGCTAAATAGTATATGCTGACAAATTATCAGAATTCTGCACCCTACAGCCAGTTTCAGGGTCTTTTGTGCCATCTGTTAATATGACGAGTTTCCCCCATTCCTATTACTTTAATATGGTTTTGTATTGTTGGCCATGTTAAAAACACTGCAGAGTTGTCTTTGATTTATTTATTCATTCATGAATTTATTTATAAGTATTTTTGGCAGTATGTCATTCCAACGCACACTTCCTGATGCCTATGGATGGTCTAATGAACTGCAGATTTAGACACTGTGGGACTGATGTGTAGTTCATGAGGTTCACGTGGTCGACCCCATTGCTAGGGATGATGCAGCAATTCAAGGACTGTGATTGCTTGATAAAAATAAAAATAAATCTGTGAAGGTCTTCAAATGGACTCTTTAAAAATAGAATATATGGTAATAGAATAGACAGACCAATTTTCACACAGTAGTTACAATATTTAAGTTCTTACATTTATTTACCAAACTGATTTTATTACTTGTAATCCATTTCAAATTGATTGGAGCAAAATGGCTCAGCTTTTACCAATTTACATGATTACATGACAGTTTATTTATATTGCACTTTTGGATGGTTTGTAGCTGACAATCCAAGTGGGATGGAAGAAAGTAAAAGACCAAGAAAACCAAATTGGTTTTAGAGCAGTTAGTTGAAGAAAATAAAGCAATTTTAATAGGTAAATTTGGCTCTGGCGTCACAGCTCAAGGAAAGAGGCAGATCTGGAAGAAAGTAAACAAACTCCTCTTTCCCTCTGGTTTGTGTGCACCTGCTAGAAATGTGAAAAGCTGTGTTATGTGTTGCAGTCTCAAGCCAGGAGGCAGATTGCAGCACACAAACGGGATTCTTCAAGCACAGGTGAGTGATATTGCAGTTTCTTACTATATCTGGCATGATTGAATATGCCTACAGAACTATAACCCTAGATACTGTGTTTTTAGGTGGAGGACCACCTGCTAAACAACTGTATTTAATGTACTTGTACACTCGGAAATATCCGTCACTGAGCTAAAGGAAGGCACAGACAGCGCAATGATCCAGCTAATGGGAATACAATAAAGGTAGGACAAGTAGACAATAGGCAAATAAATAGAAATATCAAGATCAAGTGCTGATATATATAATGTGCTATCTTTTGTGCTCTCGCATGTGAACAAAAAACAATAAATGAAAAAAATGTTTTCCGCATTCCTTTGCAGTATGGAGCCATCAGAAGAACCCCGGCCGTCAACATCGCAGGTGTGTGACCCTCAGCCCAGTTAGTGTATCAGATAAGCCTGCCTTCCGCAGCCACTCCAACACCTTCCCTGCGGGACAGAAAATTGGAGATCAAAATTGATAGCCTCACACAGCACAAAAAGTTCTGTTCTGTTAAAAATTGAGCTGCGAAAATATAAAAAGTGTATCACAGTCATATGGTCTTTATAACAGCATTTGTATTCAACTACAGTTGTATGGAATTTTTGTTCAATAGGCTACAGACGGCAGTTTGGATATTACATCAAATGTTACTTGCCTAAATTGCAAATTTGTAAATTGAGCCATGTGACATGTCTCTCTCCTGGGTAAACTGAATGTCTTCATCTCCATCTCGGTTACCATGGAGAGGTTTGGGGATTTGTCATGCTTTGCAGATGTTGTGAAGCACTGCACAGGCCGTAAGGGCTTTGCAGACCTTAGCTGGTTACAGGCGCACTGCTCCATGCAACACATGAAACCTCCTCTTCAGGTGGCCAATAGCCCGCTCAACTACTGAACGTGTTTTCTTGTGGGCTCTATAAGAGAAAATATCAAACGATATCACAAGTTAAAGTGGCCTAATGTATTCAACAATAATGTGGATATGTTTGATTAAAGAGCCTTCTCTTGTTTGTAGTATATTTTACTCACATTTTTTTTTCATATATAATGATTCACTGTTAGTCTACTGTTTAGTACTTGTAGTTTAGCTGTGGACCTTGGTCTGGGTGGAGGTAAGGTGTGAGGACAAATGACAGTTAACTGTTTCAGGCCACTCTTAGACAGAATCCTCGCAACATTTGTTGAGCTTGGCCATTTTACACCAATGTCTAAAATCTTGTAATTTGCACTGAAAACTTGTGAATTGAATCTGTTGACAAAAACATCTTAATTTTCAGATGGTGCAATTATCCAGATGTGTGTCCCATCAATTACACCCCGCTATTTCCATGAATGCCCTTTTGTAAGACTGCAGAGTATGAACGTCCAGTGGAAATGAATTGAACTGTCACACTATATGAGACTAGGAAAGCACTTCAATAGTTTGTGTGATCACTCTGCTGATGGAAGGTTGTGACCTACACAAGTCATCACTACTGAACTGTTGGCATTATGGTTGAGTCGGAGATGTAAGCGCATCTCTAATAAGTTCGACCACCAACATTATCCCATCATGACCCAATCTGCAGCATTTAATTAACTCACGATCAGTGCCATTTTTTCCTCTGCTATAGAAACTATTAAGCCTCATAAAAGTCCTCCATTTTTTTTTTTTTTACCTCAGGAGCTGTTTTTAATGCTAAGATGTTTCGTGAATCATTTTTATCTTTACTAAGAGTTAGTCCAAAATTTAAGGAGAAATTCTAAGAAAATGTCATAATTCTAAGATTTTTCTTAGAATTTCATCACTAGGAGTAACTTTTAGTCTTAAAAAGCTTTGTTAATACCGGCCCAGGCCTCCCGTGACCCTGAATACAGGATTAAGTGGTATAGATGATTGAGTTAGTGAGTTGTAATTATGCTGGAAGGTGAAATTTGAAGTTTATCTTCAGCTATCTAACAGAGGCCTGTGAGACCAGTCCCAGCTGAAGAGAACCAACACCATAGGACAATGCTGTGACCACCATGCTTTATGATACACATTGTGTTCTTTGAGTCGCAATTCCTGTTTTTGTGAAATCATGTTTTTTTTAGTAATATGGCCAAAAGCTTGTAGCTTGGTCTTATCAAGCCATAATGCATTTTGATAAGGTTTGACAAAATTTAAGCGGTCTTGGCTTACTCCACAACCCAGAATATGAACAGGTGTCAAGCCTAGTCGGCTTTAATGCCATTTTAACCATACACAGTTCAGTACACATTGGAACAAAATGTTCCTCCAGGACCAAGGTGCTACATACAAACAACATAAATTAGCAAAAGTAACTAGCTAACTAAGACAACTAATTATCTGAGGCAGAAGAGATTAACACTATAAATTAACCACAACAAAAAAAGACTTCTACAAAAAGACAACATAAAGTGCACATGCAAATGTGCAAACAACAAAACATGAGACAATCCAATACTCTGTGGCAATGAGGTAGTGAGATGAGAAACAGTAAACATTTCTTGTTTGTTGTCATTACTGTCACATGCAGGGTATGATTGATACATGATATGAATATTACTTGTGATAATAGCACTAGTTAAAGTATAACACTGGAATTGTTACTTTTTACCTAATCCATGTACAAGGGTTGGACAATGAAACTGAACCGCCTAGTCTTAGACCACAATAATTCATTAGTATGGTGTAGGGCCTTCTTTTACGCCAATAAAAAATCAATTCGTATTGGGAATGACAAATCCAGCACAAATCCAAATCCAGCAAATCCAGCACCCAGAGGGATTTTGAGCCATTCTTCTTGCAGAATAGTGGCCAGGTCACTACGTGATGCGTGTGGTACGCTTCTTTGGGACTTCCGGTTCCGCACTGTAAACCTCCCCTTTATCTCTAAGATTCTGGAAAAGATAGTAGCACAGCAACTATGTTCATATCTACATAAGAATGACATAAACAAGTTGTATCAGTCAGGATTTAGGCCTCATCACAGCACAGAGGCAGCACTTGTTAAAGTAGTAAATGACCTCCTATTAGCCTCTGATCAGGGTTGCGTCACTATACTTGTATTACTCGACCTCAGCGCAGCTTTGGACAATATTGATCATAGTATTTTCCTTCACAGATTAGAAAATGTAGTAGGAATTAAGGGAGTGGCCCTCTTGTGGCTTAGATCCTATTTGACTAATCGTTATCAATTTGTAGATTTAAATGGTGATCGCTCTGCATGCCCTAACATGGAATTTGGTGTTCCCCAGGGTTCCGTTTTAGGCCCACTGCTTTTTTCCCCTTTACATGCTTCCTCTGGGTAACCAAATTCGTAAGCATCGTATTAGTTTTCACTGTTATGCTGATGACACACAGTTATACATCTCAGAAAAATCAGATGAGAAAAATCAGCCTACTAAAGTTAAGCAATGTGTGCAAGCCATAAGTGATTGGGTGTTAATTAACTTCCTTCTACTTAATACTGATACGACTAGTCATAGGACCACAAGCAGCTAGAAGCAAGCTTTCTGATCACACTGTAACTTTAGATGGCCTTGCTGTTCCATCAAGTGCAACAGTAAAAGACCTCTGTGTGATTATAGATCCCAGCCTTTCATTTGAAGCACATGTAGATAATATTACCAGGATAGCTTTCTTTCACCTCAGAAATATTGCCAAGATAGGAAATATATTGTCACTAAATGATGCAGAAAAACTAGTTCATGCTTTTACCACCTCTAGGTTGGACTATTGTAACGCCTTACTTACCGCTCCCTTAATTCCTACTACATTTTCTAATCTGTAAAGGAGAATACTATGATCAATAGGGTCAAAAGCTGCACTGGTTGTTCAACTAGGTGCATAAACAAGCTTCAGTTAGTACAGAGTGCATCAGCGAGAGTCCTCACTAAAACCAGAAGATACGAGCACATCACCCCTATCTTATCTACACTGCATTGGCTCCCTGTGAAATTTCGCATTGATTTTATAATACTACTATTGACATATAAAGCATTAAATGGTCTCGCACCGCAGTATCTGAGTGAACTGCTAGTGTCTTACGATCCGCCACACCTTTTTTGATCAAAGGATGCAGCCCCAAAGTTATGGAATAGTCTTCCCATTAATGTTCGGGACTCAGACACAGTCTGAGTGTTTAAATCTAGATTAAAAACCTATTTATTTAGCGCAGCATTTTTGTAAATAAATTTGCCTTAGATAAAGCAGCAGATCTGGGGGACTCATTGACAGAGTATTATGGTAAACTGGTATGTTTAGATGCTGTCTTACCCACTCTTATTGATCACTCAGGTTTGTTGACGGTGAGGTGATTGGTTGCTTTACATCTCAGGGAGCCCTCATGTCTGTGTTTCCTTCTGGCTCTCCCTTTTAGTTATGCTATCATAGTCCTGCTGGAGTCCCTGCTTGCACTGTGGACTAAAGATACATTCACATCATACATTGTTTGACTGTGACCAGACCTAACTGCCATCTCTCCTTCAATTCTGCTCTCTCCTTTTCTCTCTCTTCTTCTCTCTCTCTCCCTCTCTCTCTCTCTCTCCTTTCCCTCTCTCTGTCTCTCTGTCGAGCTATACATGTCGCTCCTGAGCTGCCAGTGATCCAGACTCCTCTGCCCCGTGGAACTGTCTGACTCGTCCTGGTGACCTGCTTCTGGTTCGAGATCTCATCGCATGGATGCCCCGTATGGTCTGCCAGAGATGCGTGTTATGCCTGGGGATGGTTCCACTTTTCCACGAAGACGGTCCTGTCCTTGGCTGATGCTGACAGCTGATCTCCGCTGGCTTGTGACTTCAGTCGCTCGATAGTTCAGGACTGGAGTTTCCTACAGTCTACCTGAGCCTCCAATAATGAACTGGACTGAATTTAACTTAAACACATCTCCTGTTATACTGAATTCCAATCTCACACAGTATAATGTAGATCAATTCCTACTATCCATTTTACCCAAATGAAGATGGGTTCCCTGCTGAGTCTGGCTCATCTTAAGGTTTCTTCCTATTACCATCTCACAGAGTTTTTCCTTGCCATTGTCGCCATTGTCCTCGGCTTGCTCATCAGGGACAGTCTTATCATTTTGATTCATACATGTTCACAGCTCATACAAACTTAAATAATTCTTTTGATTGTATAAAGCTGCTTTGCGACAATGTCAACTGTTAAAAGTGCTATACAAATAAAATTTTATTTAATTTAATTAACTCTCTCGGATGTGGGTAAGACAGTGAAGGTGGACTCATCAGAGAACAATACATGTTTCACATTGTCCACAGCCCAAGATTTTTGCTGCTGGCACCATTGAAACTGATGTTTGGCTGTAGCAGCCTGGCCATGTACATTGACCCTGTGGAGCTCCTGAAGAACAGTCTTGGTAGAAACAAGAGAGTTGAGATGCACATTTAATTCTGCAGTGAGTTTGGCAGCTGTGGTTTCATGTTTTTTTGGATACAATCTGTATTAGCACCCGGACATCCCTTTCAGACAGCTTCCTCTTGTGTCTCCTGTTGGATGTGGTTTGTCCTTCTTGGTGGTATGCTGACATTACCCAGGATACTGTGGCTCTTGATACACCACAAAGACTTCCTGTCTTGGTCACAGATGCACCAGCGAGATTTGAACTCCATAATTTGATATGTCAATTGATATGTTATCCATAATTTCATTGTAATATTTTAAGCATACCTGTGCTATTACTCTGCTAATCAAATTAAATCTTCACAGTCTGCTCTTACTGGTGGAATGTGCAATCAATGAAGATTGGCCACCAGGCTGGTCAAATTTTGCCATGAAACCACCACTACAACACTAAATTGGCCAGTGTTTCAGTTTCATTGTCCAACCCCTGTATATATAAAATTCAGAAGCACTACATAGATAAATATACTATCATACTAGTTAATAATCTATTGCCAGTTAGCAGTTTTTAAATTACATTTTGTCCAAAAAGAATTAAACAGTCAAGTACAAACTTAGGAGATGCCTCTTGAATCCCATACTTATACAAGCCAGGTTAAACACCTCATTCCATCCAAATATGAAAAAGCATTTAGTAGGGAAATGCAGTCAGGACAACTATCACAGTATCTTAATTTTCAACAACCTGGAGACCATTCCAAATCCAAACAAGAAAATGCACAGAGTTTGATTTAATTTTATTGGTTCTTATTTAGTAGTTGGAGCAAATATGAAAGCAGACAAATGAAGCCCAGAATAACATAATCACGATATACCTAGAAATTCCAAGTAAACATGCTATAATATCTACACTATTCACACAATGAGGATGTGTTTCACAACAATATGGATGGACACTCATGATTTCAAATACTTCTGCTGTGGCAGAAGGGTGAAACAAGAATTTTGTCTTAAAACAAAAATTGTCTAAATATGAATGTATCTGATGGTCTTTTGCAACACAGACAAATTAACACAGATGGCAGTAAGGCGCCTACATACATACAAACATTTGAGTAAAGAACTTTAAAAATATATAAACATGAGTTTGCACATGTTCAGTCATAGAAGTTAGATTAGACGTTAGATGTCCAGTTTACATAATGCCTGCAGTATTCAACTTCTGTAAGTCCAGAGTATCCGGAATTGAAAATAATTGAACAAAGTGAAAAGCAAGCAGACACTGCTCATTCTTTTCAGACGATGCTTGTTCTTCTCTTTTTTGCTAATTTCTTTGATTTGAATATTCGGCCCATTGTGTTAGTATCATAAAACCTAGACAACAAACAAATTGGACTTACAAATTAACTCTTGCAATGAAGCGGTATATGTGTGTGTACAGTACATTAGGGTTGGGTATCGTTTGGATTTTTTTCGATACCGGTACCGGTGCCAAAACGGTGCCTAAACTGATACTTTGCAAAAGCAAAAAAATGGTGACTCAAGAACACATTTTTATTGAAGAAGAAATTTAATGCTTAAAATTTAACAATATATTAAAAGTTTAAGTACTAGCTAGAAAGCCATAATTATAAACAGAATCCATGTTACATTAGTATTTTACAAATCGTTTGACCATTTGTTAGCATGTAAGATTTGCATTTTGCAGTTAACATTACATTAGCCTACTGCTAACCTGCGGAAAGGCTGCTCTCGTCATCATAATCGCTGGACTCCTTTTTGCTATGGTAGGTATGACTGGGGTTGGAGTCGGGGTCATCCACACCGATAGTGCCAGCTGTTGTCTGTAAGCTGTCAAACACGGCGCATCCCTCTGCTTTTAAGTTTATTCTGTGTGCCCTCAAATGTTTCATTAGATTTGACATGTTTCCCCCTTTACACGCAACTGCTGTAAAACATTTACTGCTTGTCGCGGTGTCGGAATCCTTCCTTGTGAAATATAGTCAGACACTGAGGCCACTATTCAGTGGCGCAAGGTGAAAGCTTTGCTTCCATTGAATAGTTGGGGAGGAGGAGGAGTTTATTTGGTAGGTACAGTAGTGAGACCAGAGGCTTGGTCTGGAACACCTGGAAGGAGGGGTTTATCAGGCACATGGTGGAGGGCAGAGGAATTCTAATAGAGGTCGTCAGAGCAGGTTGGAGCTTCAACAAGTCTCTCGGAGCGAACTGGGCCCTGATCGAGGTTCTTGGAGATGATGTTTCTGGTGTCCCACAGTAGGGGACAGAGCAGAACTCCAGCATCTCAGAGCTCGGAACAGGACATGATTCAACTGTCCCACACAACAAAGCAGAGCATGACTCCAATGTCACATTGCTCAGGACAGGACATGATTTAGGGATCTCAGGGCTTGGAGCATGACATGACTGAGCCATCTCACAATACAGGACAGAGCATGGTTGTGGTGCCACATACTTCAGAACAGGACATGATTCAGTTTTATTAACCTCTAACAGGTCTCGGGTTGCACCGATATGGCTTCTCTCCCGTGTGACTGCGGTGATGCCGCTGGAGATGGATCTGATGAGTAAAGCTCTTCCCACACTCGGAGCAGTGATACGGCTTTTCTCCGGTGGGGATGCGCTGGTGCACGTGGAGATGACTCTGTAAAGTAAAACTCTTCCCGCAGTGTAAGCAATGATACGGCTTCTCCCCTGTGTGAATGCGCTGATGGACATGGAGGTTGCTCTTTTGATTAAAGCGTTTTCCACACTCGGAGCAGTGATACGGTTTCTCCCCTGTGTGAATGCACTGGTGTAACTGGAGATGGTCAGCGTTCTTGAGTTCAACAGAGGCGCTGGGGTGTGTTGAACAGGTTAGTGTTCCAGACAAGAACAAATCTTGGGTTCGGTGTCTTATGGCATGATCATGACATGATTGGCAGACTTGAGGTTTCAGCCGGCATCTTGTTGCCTCCCTGCCTGAATGGGACTGGGCAAATACCCTCCTCACTCCTCAGAAAATGTCCTGAAAGTTGTGCAGCAAGAGTCATTAGTGTCCCAGATTGCTGTTCCCCATTCACAGGCTCTCCTGCCTGCGCAGAAAGGGCAGACAGAGTCAGGTTCACCTGGTGCAGATTTTGCTGATTAGCGTCCAGCTGCACTTTCCGCTGGGCAATGACCTGATGCAATTTGACCTCGGCATGGGTCTGACAGGGAAGGCAGTTTGTCAGCCCTGATCCATCATGGCCGAATTATTCTGTCACAGGGACGACTGTGTTGGGCGGGCTTAGAGGACCCAAAAGCAGACACCAGATTGGACTAACTTTTATTGATTTTAATGAGGAATGTGTAGGATAGAGAAAATGGAGAAACCTAAGCAGAGATTCAGTGCCGTAAATGCAGTCAGTGTAGTGATTTTCCGGATCGCAAAGAGAGTTCATAGTCGAGGTTAGAAGTGAGAGATCAAATCCAGGAGTTCAGCCATTGTAGCGAAAAGGTTTAATCCGTGAGGCGAGAAATGTGAACGAGGACAAGGAGTCGGCAAAGTGAAAGCAAGAACAAAATTTGACAAGAGGCACAAGAAAACTGGGCTATGAGCATGCAATAATTCGGCAAGCAAATGTTGTTTGTACAAGAGTTATACTGTATAGAGCGGCATGATGAAAGAGATGAAAAACAGGTGTGCTCCAGGCAGTGAATGAGACGGCAAAACAGAAGCACTGGACTGGAGGGGGAACAGAGTCGTGTATGATTGTGGCTTGGCTCGAGACGTGGGCGTGTTCTGGCATATCGTGACATATCTTGTTAAAATGCAATCTAGAAGTGGGTGGGATATCTTAGGCAGCAAGTAAAGCTTTTTTCCTTAAGTTGATGTGTTGGGAGCAGAAGAAAAGAGGAAGCAAAAGAATTTGAATAACTTTGACAAGGGGCAAATTGTGAAGGGTAGAGGACTGGAACAGAACAACTCCTAAACTGCTGGTCTTGTGGGATGTTTCTACTCTGCAGTTGTCAGTATCTACCAGAAGTAATCCAAGGAAGAAAAAATGTTGATCTGGTGACTTATTGGGGGCCAAGAAGCCACACTGATGGTGTTGTTTTTAAATAATACATGTAGTTACACATGTAATATTATGGGTAGTTAAGGGTAAAAGCAAACAAAATAATATTAAAATACCATTTTGAGCCTCCGAGTGGCGCAGTGGTAAAGTGCTCACCCTATCATCCGGAGATCGCGAGTTCGATCCCCGGGTGATGCTTTAACCTCTCACAGCTGGAGGTCTAGAGAGAGCTGATTGGCCGAGCTTTCTCAGAGGGGAGGGATGAGAGGTACTTAGTGCTCCTCCCATTAAATCACGGCTCTACAGCCAATCGGGGCGCAGGTGGAAGGAGCGGATAGCGCTGTCCTCCGAGTGCGTGAGCGCGCAGTTCGAAAAAGATGCGGTCGGCTGGCGTCACGTGGTTTGGAGGAAACATGTGATAGTCTTCGGCCCTCCTGGCTGAGTAGTAGTAGGAGTAGTAGCCTTAATGTGGGAGCCCCCTAGTGATGGGGAGGAATTGGACACGACTAAATTAGGGAGAAAAAAAAGAAATTGAGCGAATAGTTATATATAAACTTTCTTTATACTCTTTAAGTCATATAAAATACTCTTTGGGCTGGTCGAGAATGCGTTTGTGTGTTTTTCTTTTTTTTAAATGTACACTTCAGTATGGAGACCTGTCAAACACGTCCTCACATGTTACTATCCAAACTGGAAGTCCTTACAAATTTTAAATAAATACTGATTATTTATTTTCCAAAGCCACAGGGAGCCGCAGTAGAAGGATGAAAGAGCCACATGTGACTCCAGAGCCGCGCGGTGCCAACCCCTGGCGGAAATGCTGTGGCGGCACCTTAAATGACCAAAAGCCTTAATGAACTGGAGGAATGTTGTAAGGAAGAAGAGACCAAAACAATGTGAGAGACTGAAAGCTCAGGAAAAGCTTACTTCAAGTCACTGCTGCTAAACGTGGACCTGCAAGCTTTGTGTTTTTTATTATGTATTTACATGAACAAAGAATGAAAAAAGGGGGTACTAGTTTTTTTAACATGACTGTGTGTGTGTCTGTGTAAAATGTTTTCATTAGTTAAACACAAATGAAATAATCCACTAATCAATGTAGTTTGTAGTACATTACATGCTGGGGTTTGTGTTAGCAGCACAGGCTAACAGTACTAGCTACAAACACCCTCCAGAACCACCGCCACTTCTTTCCAAATTTTAAGATTACTGTATTTTTTATGTCTGTATGATCGGACAAGGATAAAAAAACAACAACAAACACACAGGTGCCATACAATTGGTCCAAGGAAGCATTTGACCCAATCACTGGAATTTGTTACCTTACTGTATCATAAATAATTTACACCAGATTAATGGAATATTATTTTGCTGTCATTTTATCACTAGTCACTGTTGTTAACATCAGGACTCCATATCACATGCATATAGAAAGAACGAAAGAAAGAGAAAGACAAATAAAAAAACAATGGTCAATGCGCTGGTGTAACTGGAGCTGACTCTAATGAGTGAAACTCTTGCCACACTGTGGGCAGTGATGCGGCTTCTCTCCTGTGTGAATGCCTTGGTGCTTTCGGAGGTTAGTCTTTTTACTAAAACTCTTGCTGCACCATAAGCAGTGAAACACTTACACTGATTTCGCTTGCTAGTGTGAACGCAGGTTTACGCTACAGTGTGTGCTATAGTGACAAGGCTGCACTTGAATTATCCACAGAATCTTTTTTTTCTTAACAATATTTAAAAGCAAACATTAACAATATGAATAGCTGAAATAGTATATGCTTTGCCTTCCAGAGAAAATCAAGATAAATAGAATGCAAAAAAAAAAAGGGTTACACATAATTTTAAGACAAAAAAAGGCAAATGATAAAAGTCATTTAATTTGCGACATAATTCACATAATGCAATGGGTCCGTGTTGGTGCACTTGTGGGTTTTAAACGTTAGTGAATACGTAAACCTCTTTCCACACTGTGAGCAGTGATACGGCTTCTCTCCCGTGTGAATGCGCTGGTGAAGTTGGAGAGTACTTTGTTGAGAGAAACTCTTTCCACAATGTGAGCAGTGATACGGCTTTTCTCCCGTGTGAGTGCGGTGATGTCTTTGGAGGTGACTTTGATGGTTAAAACTCTTCTCACACTGCGAGCACCGATACGGCTTCTCTCCCGTGTGACTGCGGTGATGCCGCTGGAGATGGCTCTGATGAGTAAAGCTCTTCCCACACTCGGAGCAGTGATACGGCTTTTCTCCGGTGTGGATGCGCTGGTGCACGTGGAGATGACTCTGTAAAGTAAAACTCTTCCCGCAGTGTAAGCAATGATACGGCTTCTCCCCTGTGTGAATGCGCTGATGGACATGGAGGTTGCTCTTTTGATTAAAGCGTTTTCCACACTCGGAGCAGTGATACGGTTTCTCCCCTGTGTGAATGCGCTGGTGTAACTGGAGATGACTCTGATGAGTGAAACTCTTGCCACACTGCGAGCAGTGATACGGCTTCTCTCCTGTGTGAATTCGTTGGTGTTGCCGCAGATCACTTTTTTGAATAAAACTCTTTTCACATTGTGAGCAGTGATACGGCTTCTCTCCCGTGTGAATGCGCTGGTGCTTTCGGAGGTTACTCTTTTTACTAAAACTCTTGCCGCACTGTGAGCAGTGAAACAGCGTCTCACTGGTTTGACTGCACTCGTATGTTTTGAGAGTCAAACTGTCTGAGCAAGTGTCAATTTTCTCCTGCATCTCTTTTTGAGAGGCGGAAGAACCAAGAGTATCAGATGTTTGCTGATTGCTCGAGTTGTTTCTTGGCATCTTGCTCTCTCCTGAGCTCTGCTGTGTCCTATACTCCCTGTAGTGGTAGCTCTGGATGTGTTTGCTGAGGTGAATTTGAGATGTATAACAAAGTCGACACAATGGGCAGGAGACGAGGTGAACTGGAGTCTTGGTCAATTCTATAGCAGGAAATGAAGAATAAAAAGAAAATCATTAGAAACAAAATCACTTCATCTAGATCATCTGCATTTAGGGGTCTGATGATAAGAAATTGGGACAGATCCGGCAGTTTACTTGTGAATCTGTCTTTAGTAATCCGATTAATATTTCTACTGAATTGATAACGTGGGGAGGCACAGCGACGCTGTTCTACAGGTAGAGTTTATACTAAGAGATGATGGTCTGTGATATCATCACTTTGAGGTAGAATGTCTATATTAGAGACATCTATACCATGGGATATAATTAAATCTAGCGTATGATTAAAGCGGTGAGTTGGTCTATTTATATTTTTTGTTTAATTTAGCAAATCCATAAAAGCAAGTGCTAAAGCGTCGTTAGCATCGTCTACATGAATGTTAAAGTCTCCTACTATCAGCACTTTGTAAAAGTTAATCATAACTATTCCTATATTATTATTATAAATGAGTTCTAAACTGATTTGAGAAATAATAATAATATAATACAGCTGCAAAGCAATGATGATCGGGGCCAAGCACCTGTGCCATCGATACCATATCTGTATCTTATGTCTGCCAGTTATTTTGGCCTCTCTAATCACAACCAATCCACTTCTGTATTTGAGAACATGATGATTATATGTCTACTGGCTTTACTTAAGTTTCTGGCACCAGTACACAATGAGCTGTTATTCTAAGCTTCTCTATTTTGTTGACTGTGGCCTTGTTCCTTATTTGTGTGATGTGGGTGGTACATCATATATGGTTTTGGCATGTGCTGATACTGTTGCTATGCCACTGACTGTTTTTGTTCCTCATTCTGTACATGCTCTCATTTCACTGGGTTGCATTGCATATCTTGTTCCCTTGGGTTGGTACTTTATTGATACACTCCGATTTTTTAGTTAACATTTACACGGGGTCAGAAAAAAGTTTCACACCCTCTGTGTGCAGGCGGCACGGTGATGTAGTGGTTGGCACTGTCGCCTTGCACCTCCGGGGTCTGGGTTCGATTCCCGCCTCTGTGTGCATGGAGTTCTCCTTGTGCTTGGTGGGTTTTCTCCCACAGTCTAAAGACTTGCAGATTAGGCTAATCGGTTTTTCCCACATTGCCCATAGTGTGTGAGTGAGTGTGTGAGCATGTGTGTGTGCCCTGCAATGAATTGGCACCCTGTCCAGGGTGTAGGAATGGGTTGCGCAACACCCAGTTTCGACATACGTCTCGAGTTTTCGACATGCTAGTCCTTCGAAACAGTTTTCCGGAGCGTTGCTTGAAATGAGGCCGTCACGTGACCTGTGGAAATGAAGCTTCGTTACCTCACTGACACGTCAAACAGAGCACGTCTATTGCGCCGTCCCACACCCGCCATTTATTCCAGTGTTATAATTATATCCATAATTGTCATGCCTATATGTTTTTGACGTGGTGTATTATTGTTAAAAAAAATGATAATAAAAACAATGACGTTTGAATGTCTGTTGTATGAATGTAAATTAAAAAACACATTGCGGGCTCAACTACTGTTCCCAAAAAGAATAAAAGTTCTTCCTCAACTACAACGCCGTCTTATTAAATATACAAACAAAACCTTACAATGAACAAAACTTGAATGGCCCAGGTTTTTTTGGACCACCAGATGGCGAAGTAGAGCACTGTGTCAAAAAGCTTCGACGCATCAACGCCGTTTGTTGAAAAAGCTTCACCGCTTCGGAAGCTTCGTTCGGCACATCCCTACCAGGGTGTGCAAAGTGTTCTAGTGATCTAGACGATGAGCGAGTGAGTAAGTGAGCCTGAACAGGTAGAATGTGGTTGGCTGCAGCGTCAAGGTCTAAACCTGATAGTCTTCGTTAGTAGCTTTGCATATTTTTAGTCTCAGATTTGCCACAGAGAATTTTTAAGTCAATGTGAGATACTCTGGACATAGCTGACAACCAGCCTTTGGCTCCAGGAGGTTTCCAGAGTTTCACTGGTTTGGAGAACAGAAAGAATGAAGCTTGAGAGTTCAGTTGGAGCTTTGAGGGGTAATGGAAAGACAAATTGAAAAAGGGAACTGTAGTGATGTTTACTTGGACTTAACAGTACTGTATCACTTGCATTATGGTAAATGTCTTGATATACAATATATTGCCAAAAGTATTTGCTCACCCATATTCACACACATGAACTTGAGTAACAATTTTTGGACCTTGCTTTGTGCACTGGTGCGCAGTCATGTTGGAACAGGAAGGGGCGTCTCTAAATTGTTTCCACAAATTTGGGAGCATAAAATTGTTCAACATGTCTTGAAGCATTAACAGTTCCTTTCACTGGAAGGACCGAGCCCAATGACCGAAAAACAACCCCACATCAGTTCCAACATGAGTGCACACCAGTGCACAAAGCGAGGTCCATAAAGACACGGATGAGCGAGTTAGCTGTGGAAGAGCATGACTGGCCTGCACAGAGTCCTGACCTCAACCCGATAGAACACCTCTGGGATGAGTTAGAGCGGAGACTGTGAGCCAGGCCTTCTCGTCCAACATCGGTGTCTGACCTCACAAATGCGCTTCTAGAAGAATGGTCAAAAATTCCCATAAACACACTGCTAAACCTTGTTAAAAGCCTTCACAGAAGAGTTGAAGCTGTTATAGCTGCAAAGGGGGCGGAGCCAACATCATATTAAACCCTATGGATTAAGAATTGGATGTTACTCAAGTTCATACGCATGTGAAGTCAGACGAGCGAATACTTTTGGAAATATATATATGCAGAGTATACCCAAGTGTTAACCATATTCCCTGGTAGATCGAAGAGGTGGAACAGCTATTCTAATCTCATCTTCTCATCTACAACTCAATAATGATAAGACAAAAGATAAATAATAAGACAACAGTGACCTGAAACAATACTTTAAGATCTTTCATTGTTTAAAGGCCAAATATTTATCTTTAAATTTAAAAAGTTTAAATTTAGTAAAAATGTATATTTAAAAAGTCTTTACAGTTACACTTTACCATTTGAAGAGCACTTTTTAATCCAGAGGTGCTTAAAGACATCACCAAGATTTCTGGAGTACTCCTCATCGTACCACACCAAGAGCTCGTGTCCTGGGTTGATGGGTCGACAGCAACGGTACAAAATCCCTCCTCGATACTTGAAGGCCAGGAGATTCTGCTCTTCTTCATTACGTGCACAATTCACATATCTAGAAGAATGGCAAAAGTAGTAGAAAAAATGGTTAAAATAAAATAAAAAAAACAAGAATAAAAAAGTAACCACAGAAGGGAGATAATGCAAGGGGGAGTGACAGTGACAAAGGGAAGGGCAATTCTTCATCCAATAATATATAAATATATATCTAAGTTGTAAAACCTGCTCACCGCATCCAGTTAGCATGCATCTCTCTTTTGGCATCTATGTATTCCTCACACTGTCCACTTCTGTGTATCTGGGGAGGATACATTTTATCCATTAATTCAAACATTTATTTTAATCTGTCTAAAAACGAATGTATTGTTGGGAGCAGTACTGTGGTCTTAGTCAATAAGTCCTTTTCTTCTGTTTATTAGAAATAATGTCTCCAATTTCCATTAACCACCATCTAGAATGCTTGAGAACTGTAATAAGCAACACTGCTGCTGATGCTTTCAGAATGCATTGCATTTTACAAAAAAACTCACCACCCAAGAGTATTCACTGTTCATGGCTTCCTCTCGTTCTACCACCTCTCCTTGGTAGGGTCCGAAATGTGCACCGACTGGAACGGTCTCCCCGTTATTAAACACCCCCAGTCCTGCACCAGGAATACTGGAGTCCTGAATCTCTAAACCGGGAGGAAGAGTTTGTCTGGCTCGGTCAGAGACTCCCATGGGAACAGGGGTATCAGTGATGAAGAGGGGTGAACCGTGAACCTCACACTTGTTGAAGAAGTAACATTTGCAAATTTCACAATCTGGAAAAAAAAAAAAGAAACATAACACGAATGAATGCCTAAAATTAATAACAAATAAAATTATTGAGTACAATATCATATGCGTCCAATGACAGTCCCGCTGTTGATATTGTAAAATTTCTCAGGAATGTCAACTGATATATATGGCTTGATAAAATACCATGTCCCAAAAATCTCTATGGTTGGATTAAATGTTTCTGGGTTCTTGGACTGGTTGCAGTGGGATTGTGGACTGGTCTGAGAGATCCCCAGTTCTAAGCTTACTTGATTTATACCCGTTGGAGCCTGCAAAGGCAATGTGGAAATACAGGACAATGATCATTTACATGAATGGAGTGAAAAGAGAGAAATGGCAGGAAAAGAACAAAGTATGTCGAAGGTTTTGGGAATACAGGTGCATTTTGATAAAAAGTATTACATTTTGTTGTAATTTAAAAAAAAAGAAAGTTTTAACCCGACTATAAAAGTTTACTAATAATTAATAACAATCAATATTAGCACAAACAAATTAACTTCAAATACAAGACTTTAACATTTAGCTTTAAATGAAATAAACAAAAAAACTACAGTTCCTGAGCACCTTGTAACTCTGTCATCCGCCATCATTATTATTTCTTTAACTATTTACTCTGCGTTCACACGGCGGCGAGAGCGCCAAAGCCGGTGAAGGGCGTCGCAGCGCGGCACGGGCGACGAGGGGAGTTGAAATCAGCTCAACTTTATGGTAATGAGCTATGACACGGTTGAGCGGCAACCAATTAAAAGTCGAGGTCCTCCGCTTGAGAGGATTCCGAGGAAAGCAGTCCTGTAAACTTTTGTTCCGGCGACATTAGTTCCCAAGCGAAATGGAGGAGAAGTTGATTATTGCGGTAGCGGCTGTTTATTAATTAGTAATGTTATTTTAATTAAAGACTAGTAAGTGATTTTAATGTTATAATAATAAGAAATATAATATAATAATAATAAAAAAAAATAATAATAAAATAAGAATAGCAATTCACAATGAACAGAAGCCACACCGTACGAATGCCTTATAATTAGGTTTTTTCTACAATACTGTTCTTTCTATAAATCAATTTCTTGTTTTCTTCCACATTTTGGTCTCCACAAGATCAACAAGCTTGATTGCTTTGCGGCCCCTTTAAATACAAGAAAGGCGTTCGGTCTACGTCAGAGCGGAACTGTGACGCTCTCGCCTTGTTCGGTGTGAACGCAGGGTTACACATTTATCGATGTGTAAATAGTTCAGAGAGGACCAGCTGTAGGATAAAAAAAAAAAACCTTATGTTTTACCGCCTAAAATGGATCCAAAGTCTCAAAGCTTATTCGTAGATCAGAGCATCAACAGAGTATAAAAGTTGTACGTTACACTTTTAAACAGCGTTCATACAGGGGCTACATCTCAAACTGCTGGACATCAAGTGTACTAGATCGTCTTTAAGGGATGGTGTTTTTACTAGATATTCGCATGGCTGGATTTGTATTTCGGAGCTCCAGAGAGGCCGGATGTCTTACAGAGGTGGTCCTCACTGTCAGCTTCTTCTTCTTTAATGGAGATAACTTCGGGCGTGTTGTCGAAATCGTCTGCAAGGCCGCCAGTGTTCAGCTCCAGCGTCTCCTCTGTCTTCACGCAGACCTCCGTCTCGCTGTCTGAAGTCTCTTTTTTGATGTTCTCACTCGGCTAAAGGTTGAAACATCAGTAATAATAGTAATAACTATTCATATTTTCATTGTCTGACTTGATTATATACAAATATTAAGAGTTTTTTTTAATCCTTATTAAAAATAGTCAGGTTATGAGTGAATAATGAGGACAGCTGACAGACTAACGTACTGTGATACAGAACAATAAAAACAAACTCTGACTTCTTAGCCGACTCCGTCGTTAGACATGTATAATGTCTGTTACCTGTGAGGGAGCAGAGACATCAGCAGGAGGGACGCCGGAGCACAGCGGACTGACTCCTGCTGAACTCATCACAACAGCTCGGAAATGACAACAGTAACAACAGCAAGAATGAATATACAATCACACACAACATCAAGAAATAAAAGAAGCCTTCAAAATGATTTTATCCGTGTGTCAGTCAGATAAATGTGCACTACCTGTTTTATTTTGATCAGTGTGAGCAGAGTGACCCAAGGTAACACCCCGCTAAGGCCGACGGTTTTTTTCTAAATCTTTCCTCATTAGATAAATAGTGCACTACATAGTGCGTACATGTGCATGACTTCTTTCCCTACGTAGTGCACTGAAACAGTGAAGTGGAGATCCGTTTGGAATGCGGCCCCACAGCTTCTGTTTTCTTTGCCTCACGGACGCAGTTTTAAATCCTCAAACACAGCAACAGGGACGAGCATTTATTTCCAGCTGGATCAAACGTAAAACCAGTCACAAATGATACAATGTAGAAATGATTAAACTAATACTACTACTATTACTACTACTAATAATAATAACTCAGCTGTTCAAAATTAGAAGCCTGCAGCGGCTCTTTCTTCTTCTGTGTTTTCTGGAGCTGGGTGAAACAGCTACAAGGCGCGCTACCGCCACCACCTGGCCAGGAGCGGAGTTCATCTTCGTTTAGATCAGGAGATCCCGAACTTTTTCAGATGAGAAGTCTGGTCATTGCGAGAATTTACAAAAATACATCATATATTGCTGTATCCATAACATCTACATATCTAACCTAACAATATAAAACAAAGGAAACAAGCCTTCAGTGCTTGAACCACTCTCACTTGTCATCACCACAGTTTTTCTCTGTCTCTCTCCCCCACACAGCGGTACCTCAGCACATGAATGTAATCCATTCCTAAGGCGAGTTCTTGTGGCGAAATTTCATATTGCCAAACTCATTTTATCGCTAGGGAATGGTTCAAAATCTTAAGTTGTCTCAAATTGTCTGTAAATCAGATATTTCAGACATCTCTAGTATTATCCCATATAGCACACTGAAGAAGGGCCAAAGCTGGGCAAACGGCAGTGCATACACTGGGACAATGCTGGGTGCATGAGTGGTTGGCCCAATGTCAATTAGTCAATTTGTCATTTGGGTTAACTCGTTTGAAGTACTTATCATTAATGTTGCACTCAGCGAAATACATAATAAACCCTTGCTACATTTTGCCCTGGTCACCGTGTACAGACCCCCGGGGCCATATGTCGATTTTCTTAAAGAGTTTGGACGTCTGCTATCAGACCTATTGGTTAACTCTGACAAAGTGCTGATAGTAGGAGACTTTAACATCCATGTAGATGATGCTAACGACGCTTTAGCACTTGCTTTTATGGATTTGCTAAATTAAACAAAAAATATAAATAGACCAACTCACCGCTTTAATCATAGAATTTAATCTAGATTTAATTATATCCCATGGTATAGATGTCTCTAATATAGACATTCTACCTCAAAGTGATGATATCACAGACCATCATCTCTTAGTATAAACTCTACCTGTAGAACAGCGTAGCTGTGCCTCCGCACGTTATCAATTCAGTAGAAATATTAATCCGACTACTAAAGACAGATTCACAAGTAATCTGCCGGATCTGTCCCAACTTCTTATCAGACCCCTAAATGCAGATGATCTAGATGAAGTGACTAGCAGCATGGGCACTATTTTTACCAGTACATTAGACACTGTTGCTCCCATCAGATAAAAAAAAAAAAAAAAAAGTCAGAGATAAAACACTTGCACCATGGTATAATAGTCACACTCGCGCCCTAAAGAGAGCAACCCGTAACCTCGAGCGAAAATGGAGAAAAACTAAATTAGAAGAAGTTTTTAGAATGGCGTATAAAAATAGTATGTG